>PVLA01008579.1:10232-86759 GCA_004027455.1 Hydrochoerus hydrochaeris | reverse complement strand
TCTCTTCTTCCCCCCCCCACTTCCCCCTTCCTCCTCTACCTGCAGTCCTCTGCCTGCCCCCCTCCCAGGTGCCTACTAATCGTCCCTGGCCCTGTGGTTCCTTACCTGGCTTGGTGACACCCAGCCGAGTCACCCTCAGAAGGTTGAAATCTAGGCTGCAGGGGTTGCTCCTTTGCTAGGTGGGGGAGAAAGTGAAGAGTGAGCGGTGACCAGGGTGGTGGTGGCTACTGAGGAGGAGTAATAGCCCTCAGCGTCCTACCCAGGTCCTCTCAGGTGCCCAGCTTCTGCCAGCGTGTTTTCTTTTGCCAGGGCTGCCCAGTTCAGGGGTTGCTATCCTTGGCCCTGGCGCTGGAGGCCGGCCTGTGGGAGGGGGAGAGTGAGATGGGTGTGGGGTGAGCTGGGGAGTGTGGAATCCCTGAGAAGGGGGCAGCGGAGGGGAGAGGGGCGGAGGAGGGTTCTGTGGGGCCCTGGCCACTCTGCTATCTGCCCGCTGGCCCAGCCTCCGGTGCCCTCTCCAGCTGGCGCCTCAGGCCCTGCTCCAGATTCGTCCCATGACCTCTTCTGAGCCCCTCTTCCCCTCACCAGAGGACAGGTGGCGTGGAAACCCCAGGTGTGGGGTTCACAGTCACTGTCACCTGCCGTGCCTGCATGACATGCCCGTGGGTGCTTCCTGCCCACCACTAGCTTTGGGGCCAGCTCAGGACCAGCCTGGCCCGGCTCTGCTCTGCTTTACTTTCTGCAGTGAGATGGCCTGGTTGGGCGTGGGAGGGGCATGAAAGGCAAATGAGGAGACAGAGGCAGTGAGGGCAAAACTAATCGGGCCAGCCCCGGGCCTACTGTGTGCCTGGCCATTCTCAGGGAAGGGGGCACTGTGGGTCCTGTGTCTTCTCCCCAGCACCGGCAGTGCGGCCCCGGCTCCGCACTTGCTGCCCAGTCTGGGCAGGAGGGTCTTTAGTGATGCCCCTGGGGGGTTGGCCGCCTCTCAGCTGCTCCCCCTACTTCCTGGTTTCTGCTCTGCTTTACTTTTTGGCGCCTGAGACATATTGGGGCCCCTGCCTCCTAGGGTGTCTCCAGGAACGGCTGCTCACAGTCAGGGAGTCTGGCGTGTGCCCCGCCCCAGGGGCTGTGCAGCTTTTCTCGAGTTCCAGGCTGTCTCTGAGAGAGTGACAGGTGCAGCTTGTGGCCGGCCCTTCTTTCTTGGTTGAGAAGACAGATGACGTCAAGGCCCCTGGCACTTCGGACAGGTGGGAGCAGCCGGACTGGGTGTCATCTTTGTACCCCCAAGGGCCCAGCCCTGAGCCAGCACACACAGATGCCTGCTTTGCCCATGCGTCTATGCTGCAGCCCCTGCCATGAGCTCTGAGGCTCCTCACCCTGTCGAGGGATGGTGGCCATGCCCAACAGGTGCCAGGCTGGTGGGGATGGGATGGGCAAACACAGAACCTGAGCCTTTGTGTGATGGTCCATGGGGCAAGAGAGGGGCTCACACACAACACGTCTGCGCGTGCGTATCTGACTTCTTGGCTTGTGAGTCTGGCCAGACTTCCTCGAGCCTGACTTGCATGGGCTGGGAAAGGTGGTCAAGGTGGGCAGCACCGGAGGCCTGGGCATGAGGATCCTTGTTGCTATGCCCACCGAGGCACTCTGATGAACCCTCCTTGCCCTGGGCCCCTCCTGGTTCCTGAAGCTCCATGAGGATGACCAGTCCCCACTGTCAGCCCAGGCCTGCTGGGTGGTGGGTGGTGGCCCCCTGTCTTTTTGTCTTCAACCGTTAGGGAGCTTAGCAGTGTAGCCCTCTCTATACCCATTTTACTGAGGGGCAACTTCCAGCTGGGCCATCTAATGCGGGCCTCTGGGCCTGCTGGAGCCAGTGGATTGTAAGGGTTGGGGCACAGGTTCTGGGGACTGAGTTCCAATCCTGACCCCCCCTCCTCCAGCTTGCTGTGTGGCTCTGGGTGAGTGACTGCCCCTCTCTGAGCTCAGTTACTATGTCTGCTAATTATAGCATCTTCCTCTGGGAGGAGTCAGTGCTGTAGCACAGAAGGCGCCGGGCCTGGAGTTAGTGCTTTCTCAGTGTCAGCCGTGGTTGTTGCTGTTTTTATTATTATTTGACTTGAAAATCTCCTGCTCCACGTGCTGCCTCTACGGTGGTTGTTATTCATGAAAAGCTGAGCTGAATAATAAATGGGGACAGGGCCTCCTGGGTCCCTATCCAGCATGTTTGTCCTCTGTACTCTGCCCAGGACTGGCATCCACAGGCCCCCTGGAAGCTCTGGCCATGAGAACTAATGTGGCCTTGTCCTGGTGGCCTGGCCAGGGTCCCATTGTGGGAGCGGGGGTCTCAGCCCTGCCTGGCCTGCCTCCCGGCTGACAGCTCGGGCACTGTGAGCTGGCTGCCAGCCAAGCTGCTTCCTCTCCCGGCTGGCTGCCATCCCGGGCCCAATGCCAGGGGGCCGGCTGGTGGGCAGCAGCTCCAGCGCTGCAGGGCTGTGAACCCAGCCAGGAGACTCCAGGAAGGGCTGGGCATTGAGGCCTCTAACCGCCCCTTGCAGCCTTTCCTTGGGGAGCTGGGCACAGCTACACCAGACTTGGCACTAACTCCCCAAGTTGGGACCTCCACAGAACCCGGAGACTTACAGAAGCAACAGGGAGGTCAGCACCGTCAGGGCAGAGGGTCCATGGAGCAGAGCATAGCTTCCAGCAGCCTCCAAATCTGCATCCAGAAAATGGAACCAATTTATACCTTCCTGGCCTGTCTCACATGCCACCCATACAGCCAGCACTCCGGGGTGTCCAGGACCTGTGCTGGGGGTAAAGGGTGTGGCTCTCCAGTGGCTGAGTTCAGGAGGACAGGCTGCTGCTGAAGCCAATGGTCATGATGGTGGGGAATGCTGCCGTTGCTAGGCAACACCAAGGCCTCGCACACTAGGCCCTGTACTGAGTCTTCCACAGGTGAATTCACTCAGTAGTCAGCTGCACTGAGGAAAGGACTGTTCTTCTCCCTCTTCATTGACAAGGGAGCAGATCCACTTATAACTCGTTAGTGGCCAAGGCAAGATTAGAAACCTTGCAGGTTTTGGGGTCTGAGCATGGAGGGCACCTGGCTGGGAGCTGGCTGCTCTGCATGGGGTGTTGTCTGGAGGAGGGTCGATGGATGGGTGCCACTGATGGCTGCATTAGATTTCTGCTGGGGGCCAGGGTGAGGAGTTCCAGGAAGGCTTATCTGGGGTTTTCTGATTGGTTTTGTGGTTCTGGGGTGTGAACTCAGGGCCTTGCACATGCTAGGCAAGAACTCAGCTGCTGGGCTCTATCCCCACCCCCAGGAAGGCTTATCTGAGGACGTGATTGTCATGAGCTAGTTATGCAAAAACATAAGAGCATCCCAGAAAGGGGGAACAGCCCGGGTAAAGGTCCTGAGGCTCAAGTGGGCTTGGGCTTAAGCATGTTCAAGGACCAGAAGGAAGCCCCACAGCTCGGCGTGTGATGCGGAGCAGCAGGTAAAGGCTGGGTCAGCCCATGGGCCAGCTGTAGTAGGAGAGGAGTTTTGGGGGTTGTTTGGGGACAGAGGCATTCTTTTCTCGAGCCCCCAAGTGGGTGCTCAGTAGCAGTAGGGTTCATCACAGAGTCTCTCAGCCCCCTTGTCCTGTGGCTGGTGTGTTTGGGGTGGGGTTGGCGAGGCTCCCTCTGCCTTCCTTAAGGTCCTGTGGAGGCCCCTCGGGCCACCTGCGCTTTCGGCACAGCTGAAACCACTGAACTCTCAGGCCAGCTCGGACCCTGGAATCCGCATTACTGGTGTGTACTGAGCTGACATCTGGAAAAACCCACCCATCCTGGCTCTGCTGGTGACCACAGCAGGCCTCTGCCTCCTGCTGGCCCCACTGTCCTCGTCCTTTGATTTGGGACATCGCATGAACTTAACGGTTGGCCTTGAGGTTTCAAGTTCCAGCGGCAGCCCAGCCGGGTTTCCAAACGTGGCCGCTGTTGCGAGCCGCAATCCTAAGTCCGAGTGACCGCCGGGCCCAGCACCCTGGACAGCAGCGGCTGGCCCTGCCCTCTGGGTTGGAGGGAGGTCCCTCCCCTGCCCGCCGCCCGCCCTGTCCTGCGCCGCCGCGGCCGCTGAGCCCCCACCCCCCGGCCTCTCCAGGCCTCCCTGCCGCTCCTGGAGTCTTCAGTCTTCGGCTCGGTCTGGTAATTAAAAACCTTCAAGGGGGACTTTATTGAGTTAGCATTAGTTATTTTGTCAGGCTGGGAGAGCGAGAGAATTATCTGTCCTCCGGGAGAGGGGGCTGGGGCGGGGCCGCGGGCTGAGATTGGCAGGTGCCGAGCGCCCGCCTTGGTGGGGGGCGCCCTGCGTGATGCCGCCGCGCCCTGGCTGCCCGGCCGCAGGTGCCTGCTTCGGCCTCCGGCCTGGCTCCAGTCCTGGGGCTCCCTGGACTCCTGCTTTCAACAGGACCCCCCCCCCCCCGCAAAGTGAGAGGCTCTTTTTTTCTCCAGCTAGGCCTTGGGGCCTGGCTAAACCTTCCCTCTCCAGGCCAGGTCTTCAGGCTGGGCCTGGTTTGGGGAGCCCTTTCCACCACCCTGGAAGTGGCCTCTTACAGATTCAGGTGAGGCACCCCAAGGATTGGAAGCAGTGACTTTGAGCCAGCCCCTCTTTCTGCCCAAGGCTCCCACCTGTGAGATTAGGACTGCAGTCCCACCCTCTCCAGACTGCCCGTGAGCAGGAGGGGAGGTGCAGTGTGGAGTCCCCGGTCCTGGAGAGGCTGTTTATTCCCCTGTCTCTGCTTGAATGCTGAGACCTAGGGAAGGAGCCAGTCAGTCTTTGTTTCTTCTGTCACTCATCTTGTGACAACGGAACACTCTCAAACCTGGCAATACTTAAAGATAGAGGTGGTCAGCCTGTTTCAGATGAGTAAACTAAGAAACCGGGCTCAGGCCAGGGAGGTGCTTAACTCAGGGGCACAGCCAGAGTTGGGAGACTGGGTCCTGATCTAGGTCTGTCCCGGGAGCCAAGGGTCAACACCTCAAGCCACTGAATGTTTTGGGAAAGGTGCCAAGGAGGGTGCTTAGCAGTCTGCTCCAGGTCCTGGGCCGTGTCCTGGGGTGCTGGGCTCCTGGTCACTCAGGCTTCATGCCTGGCCCTCTGTCCTGCCTATAAGACCAAGTTCCTGAGACACAGGCCCTGTTATTCCTGATGGGAAACCCCTGGGCAGGGTACGAGGTGTGAGATCCAGAGTCTACAGCAAGAAAAGAGAAGGACACTTAGCTACTTATCTGTACCGCCTGTAGTCGGTCCCATTGGCATACCTGCCCCGGAGGACAGCCAGCAGAACTGGCCCAGAATGAGGAGGTCTGAGAGTCCCTCGTGGGTCACAGGGCCCAGGTCTGAGAGGTACTTTAGAGTCTTCCTGCTCTTTGGGATTCTGTCCAAGCACCTCCCTCCTCTGGGAACTGTGGGGTTTTCCAGGCCCACTTGCTTCCTGCTAACCCTGACGATCCCACTTGGGTCTCAGCTGACACACTAGAAGGTTTTTGCCCCCTTGAAGGCAGGACAGAGCCCCAGTGGGTCATCTATCTGCCGGCTCCCTGCAGAGTCCCAGCTCTACCTGAGTCCTCATCTGTAAAGCAGGTCCTAGGGACAACATGGGTATGTGGGACTGCAGGGCAGGAAAAGGGCAGAAAGGACCCTTTCACTGTATCCTCGGTCCTGAGCACAGTAGCCTCTGGGCAGCAGGACAGGGGACACACAAACCCGACCTGATTGCCATTCGCTGCTGCCTCCTCCCGGCCTTGGGACCTGGGTAGACGCCCACTGTGGGTAAATGCACCCCTGTGAGGTTTTGAACCATGAGCCCAGCTCCCTGAGCAGCCTGTGGCTATGCATTTGTGCTTGGTCTCTAAGCTTCAGCTCCTTACCCGAGGAGTGGGAGGAAGGCCTTTGGTTTCCTCACGTGTGTGGAAGGAACCTGGCACTTGCCCAGGTCAGGCACCTCAGGTATCAGGGGAGAGGGAGCAACTAGTATCCCTCCCTGCTGTGGAAGAAGGCATGGAGCCAGGGGCCTGCTGGGCAGTTCCCTTCATCTGTGATGGAAAGGGATTCCTGGGAACTCTAGATCCTCACTTGGCCCTCTGGCACTTGCTTCTTTGGGCCTGGCTGGACCGTGAACCTGGGTTTACTTTTCTTCCCACCAGACTGTGGACCCTCTAAGGAACACACATACTTGGATCTTTGAACAGTGGGCAATCCATGAATGTGGGCGGGAAGTACCTTAAAGGTCATTTCAGAGGAAGATGGATAGAGTCCCTTACTGCTGGGGCTGGGGAGTAGAGGGAGGCTGCATGGTGGGGTGGGGACAGGGCACTGCATTTGAGTGCTGGTAGCCTGGACCACTTGAATCTCTGTGACTTGGTTTCCTTACTCATAAACAGGCATAAAGCTGCCTGCTGTCATTTTACTGGGACTCAACTGAAGGAGGCATGAGGGGGCACTTTGCAAAGCCCCTGAAGATGGGGCTCCTCCTGCTGTCGTCCTTGTAGCTTCAGTGGGTCAGGTGACAGAAGGCCTATCCCCCTGGTCCCTGTGTGCTCTGGGAGGCTGTCCTCTTCTTGGGGTGCCAGGAACCCCCTGGTGCAGGCCAGCACTTCATCCTCTGAAGGTGGAGGCCCAGCGCCTACGGCACCCACTGGAGCCATGGGCTTGGGAGAGGCATGTGTGCCTCATCTTGAGGACCCTCAGTGGCCTCCCACTCCTGGGCTTCCCTGCCCCTGATATTCCCAACCAGTGCTGTGGGGAGAGGGTCCCTCCTTGTGCTACTCTAGTCTAGAGCTGTGGTCCATTCCCTTGGACCCCAGCCTGCCCTCTCCAGGCCTGGTCAGACTACAGCTGAGCTCAGCCTCCCTTCACCGGGGTCTCTGCTGCCACCCACGTTTTTATATTTTGAGTAGATGAAAGCTTTTCAGTCCTTTTTGTGTGTCTTTTTTTTTTTTTGGCTAGGATTAGTGGATCCCTGGCTGCCAGTTCCTCAAAGCACTGCTGTGTCGAGAGGACATCAGAGGGCCTGGCTGCATGGCTTTTCAGGGTCCCTGAGCCACCTGCAGGTCCCAGAGCAGGGGCTGGGGGTTGAATGGGGGAGCAGGCCCTGCTGCAGGCAGGAGCCCACTTTTGGCCCAGCTTTAACATCTTGACTAGGCCTTGGGGGGCACTGGCTCCCACCTGGCTGGCCTGGTCCCTGCAGAGGACTGGGGCCTGGCCCTGCCTCCAGCAAGGTCTGCTCCCCCACCCCAGCTCCCCCAGCAGTGGCAGGTGGTGGTGCAGGGGGCGCATGCGTGCGGCGGGAGTGAGCCGGCTGTGGAGAATTAATATTCCTGGAACATCGCCCCGGCCGGCTGCACACGCCGAGGAGAATATTACGGCGATTAGCGGTGGGAGTTCGGCCTGCACGCGATATCTGGATGGAGAATTCGGTGTGATTAATCTGGCACTAAGTAGCAGCCTCCGGGGTCTGCGGGGCTCTGGCATGTTTGGAATGGGAAAAAAGCTCAGGAGCGCAGCGATTCTTTGGGGGGCTCTTTGGGGGTCTGCCAGGGTAGCAGCTGTGTCCCGGGTAGGCTGCGGGCTCCTGGTGGCCCTGGGTGGGCAGATCACCTTGTTTACAGCCGTTGGCAGGCTGCCAGCTGATAGAAGTGTGCTGCTGAGAATCACAGCCCAGCCGGCACCCACTCCCCAGGCCTTTCCCCCCTCGCTCTCCTCCATTCAGTTTCACAGATCCAAGCTGGGGCGTCCCTGCCCACGTCACACCTCATTTTCCTCATCTGTAAAATGGAATCCATGATTCCTGCCCTGCCATCTCAGTGATTGCTCCTGTCCCACTTGGTAGAGGAGGAAGCAGGGCATGAGCATTTTTGAGGAACAGCTTTGTGCGTGCAGACCTTGGGGAGCCATTGTTAATAAATCTGCTAATAATCTGACTTTGGCAACCACCGGTTCCTCTTCCCTTATCTCTGTGCCTTGGGCAATGGTAGATCTGTTGTCTGGAGCCATCCAGCGTGTGTGGAGGCGGTTTGATGGCAGGGAAAGAGTACTGATTGGAATCTGGTTCCATCTATAAAATGGGTGTGAAAATACCTCCCCTCCCTGAAACTGGGGCCCTAGCCAGAAAAGCTGAATCCTGTTTTAAGATCCGCGTTCTGGGACTGTTTTGTGGTCTAACCCAGGATGGAGGTCCGACGAAGCTGGTGGTGGTATGGGTGGGGGATGGTCTGCCTGGCCTTCCACCCTGCCCTCAGCCTCAGTCTGGCCTCCCCGAAGGCCAGGCCAGGGACAGTGCTTCCTGATCTTCCCCAGCGTCTTCACTTCAAGCACTGAGAAAACCAAAGGATAGGCAAGAACCAAGCTGTGTCCAAGGCAGACCTGGTGCGGAGGGAGGATCGTCATCTTTGGAGCCCATCAGACCTGTGTTGACCTCAGGCAAGCTTCCTTTCTCTGAGCCTCACTTGCCTCATCTGTGGCATAGGACGGTTGTGCCAGCCCTTTGAGATGGAATAGTGCAGCGGGCCTGGAACAGAGCACTCGGCTGAGGTAGCAAGAAAAGGCCTGGGAGCTCAGAGGGACTTCTCACGGGCGCCAGGCACGTACCGTGGGCTCACTTCCTCTTTGCGCAGGGCCCTGGGCTCGGCCAAAGTGCTCGTGGCGCTCAGCTGTTACACTTCTTCACTCCGTTGCTTCAAGCCCTGTACATATTTCCGCATCTTATTTGCGGGATCTTTTTCTTTCTCCCTGGCTTCTGAGGCCTCGGCCCTCCATGCAACGCATCGTTCTGTCCAGAAATGGATGCTGATCAATCGACTTCACTCCCTTCCCCATGCAGGCGATGTAATGGCTTTTGAAAGGGGTTGGCTTGTGGTTTCCCAGCACTAGAGTGGTCCGTGGTCTTGCACAGCTACCTCTGAAACGAGGCTTTCCAGGAGGACTGATTTTAGATACAGGGCAAGGTGGCAGTGCCAGGGCAAGGCAGGCGTGGCTCTATGGGGTGACTGTGCCTTCAATGCTGACACTTCTGTGCCAGGAACAGTGCGAGCTCAAATATGCACAGTCTGAGCATCTGCATGGAGGAATGTGCGATGGGGTGGGTGGCACATGCTTACATGCATGAAAGTTGGATGGGCACGTGCTTGAGGGTTGGATGGGCGCATGTGTGCGTGGGTGCAGGGCTAGGTGGGTGGTTGTGTAAGGGGAGGGGTGGGTGCATGCCTGCCTGCCTGATGGGACAGTTACAGGTTATGACAAGAGGCAGTAGAGAGTACAGGTTAAAAGCCCAGGCGAGAGCTAGACAGCCTGGGTTGGATCCTGGCTCTGCTCTTTATTAGCAGTGGGTAACCCAGTTTAGTCCTGTGGGCCTCAGTTTATTTATTTGCAAAGTGGTTGGACCAAATGATTCTGGCTTTGCTCCCAGTTCAGTGCTGGCCTTTGTGATGTTGGCCTGGATCCTCACAGTACCGTTCTGAAATGAGGCTTGGTACTACTGGAACCCATCTGTGTAGCCAGTGTGCTCTCTGGAACCTGGGCCCCCAAATACAGAGTCCTCCTACCCAAGTGTGTTTGGGAGTTGCTGCCTGGATGCCAGCTTTGCCTTTGGGACTGGGTCTCCCTCCACTCTCCCCATGCAGTTGCTCCTTTGCTGCTTCCCAGCCTCCAGGAAGCCTCTCCTAACGCCTCCCCACATAGCTACCATCACTTGTACCTTTCTGCATCTTGTGCTCCTGACTTGTGATCTTGTCTCACTCATGTTTTGGGGGATTTGAGAAGTTTTTTTTTTTTTTTTTTTTTTTTGAGATAGGGCTTTGCTATGCAGTTCAGGCTGGCCTTGAATTCACTATGTAGCCCAGGCTGGACTTGAACTCACAATGATTCTCCTGCCCCAGCCTTCCTCCAGAGTGCTGGGATCATAGGCGTACACCGCCACTCCTGGCCTTTGGGAAGTTATTGTCTCTTTGTTTATGTGGAACTGAATGGAATCGACATTTATTGTGTAGATTCTAGCCCAGTGCTAGTAGGCATGGAAAGGTGAGGCGTGGTACAGGCAGCAGCGCAGTGTGTATTCCTCTGGCGCTCACTTCCTTTCCCCTGCCCACTCCATCTCTCCTTTGGTTCTGTTTGCTGGGGCACTGTGCACATCCTGGTCAGATTAAGTAATAACGATGGCAGCAAATTCAAATCTGCCTCCCGCCAAGTGTGTGTGCTGCTCTAAGCATTTTAATTCCCTCATGCCCTCTTCAGTGGTGCTGTAAGGTAGGGTCTGTTCTTACTCCCATTTCACAGGTGTGGCATGTGTGCTTCAGAGAAGTAAATTGCTTCAGGTCACATGGAAAGGAAGTGGTAAATTTGGGATTTAAAAACAAGACAGTCTGATGCAGGTGCCTGCCAAAGTGAATTAAAATTCTCCAGTCCAAGCGGGGGGTGGTGGTACATGTCTGAAATCCAGCCCTTGGGAGGCTGAGACGGAAGGATCACAAGTTTGAGGTCAGCTTGGACTACATCATGAGACTTTATCTGAAGAAGAAGAAAAGAAAAGCTTCCAATCCATTGTTTCCTCTGACCTTACCTGAGTGTCAAGGGTCAGAGGACAAAACGGACCCGTGTCTTTAGTCTGCCCTGAAACTCCTTTGCAGGGAGGCAGCTGAACGGGCAGGTGTGGTTCTGCTGGAGTTGGTGAGGGTCTGTGTGCCGAGACCCCCTGAGGGGTGCTACTGCTATTGCCTCCAATGTCACAGTGAGAGAAATGGGCTCAGGGCCAGGTGGCTTGTCTGTCTGTGGCCCCAGAGCCGGTTGGGGAGCCAGGATTTGCACCTGAGCCATCGCACCTCACAGGTCTGGCTTCTCCCTACCTTCTGGGATGCAGGCGGGATGGGGGACAAATATGGAAAGTGGCATCTAACTTGGGCCAGCCTTCTGGGACGTCTGAGTTGAGACCCTTGGGTACCGAGGGGAGGGGGTGGGGTGAAAGTGTTCAGGCAGAGGGCGCAGCAAGTGCAGGGGCCTCGGGCAAGAGCGTGCACGAGTCGGTCTGAGAACGGCATGAGGGTGTCTCTCTCTTCTACACACTTGCAAGCCCTTCTTCTCTGAGTGGAGTTGGTTACGGGATGGGGTTTACTGAGTACTTGGGGTGGATTCTGCACTGTGGTCGGAATCCTGTGGACTGAAGAGGGAATATTAGCTCCAGGATTCCGGAAAGGTGAGGAGGGATGCAGGTACTTTCCAGGTACTGGGACCGGCTTGACTTGGCATGCTGACATGGGAAGGATGAACTGCCTGCGGACTGGCACTTAGTAGGCCCTCACCAGTGCCAGGTATGGAGAGTCAGGCAGGCGTGTGCTGAGTCTGCCGCCATCAGTGGTCAGCAGCACAGGTGCCCTGTGGCACCAGGGCAGGTTCAGGGCGCTGCTGAGGGCTGAAGCGAGTGTGGCAGGGTGAGCTCTGTATATGTGTCTTTCCCCTCCAGGCAGAGGCTAGAGCTTAGAGGTTGTGTGAAGAAGAGGTGGGCACTGGACAGGAGATGGCATGAGCAGCTGTGGAGCAGGAGGTTCATGACAAGGTCACTGCAGGTCACTGCAGAGCCATGGCCCTGAGTCTGGTTCTGGACACATGGTTCCCTGTTTGGTCCCAGCACTCCCTGGGCCTTGGTTTCTCCTTCTGCACAGAGGGCATTGGTGCTAACCTCTCAGGCACTGGCATGCATATAATTTCTCAGGTGCAAATCCTGCTCCCCAGCCAACTCTGGGGCCACAGACAGACCAACCACCTGGCCCTGGTCCTGAGTGTGAATTGCCAGGTGTTGGACCACACACAGTAGGTCCCCAGCCCCTTAGAGCTAGGGCTGCTACCAGACACTAAGTGTCAGAGCCAGACCCAAAGCCAGGCCTCCCCTGCCACCTCCCGGAGATGGGGCCCCGGGAAATGGGGCATTTGGAACTGCTCTGACCTGCCCCTCCGGATGCCCCCCCCTGTCAGGGGTCACCTATGTCGAGTAACCAGATACAAGGCCTCACTCCAGTGGCCCATTAAGGCTTGAAATGCCTTGAAGCTGCCCAGCTGGCCCTTCAGCCTCCTGACTGCTTGGTTGGCCCTAAGCAGCCCTTCCCCACCCACATGGGACCTCCTTCCTTCAATCTGGCTCATGTTCTGCTCTGAAGCCTTGGGGGGCCCTCACACATAGTAGGTGCTCTCTGAGCCATCACACTCACTTTTACCCTGAGATGCAGTGGTCGGGGAGTCTCCCCTGTGGTGGGCATTCACGCTTTTATAAATTATAAATAGACCCAGAGTCACCCCTATCTATAGAGATAAAACATACTCTCTAGAGATGCGCCTGCCGCCCCTCCCCCTCCACCACTGGCTTGGCTCTCCTGGCAGTCGAGGTTGACGGAGGGATCGGTGCTCCCTTCCCTCTTCATGCATCCCTCCCTCCTCCCTGCTGCCCCTCCATCTCCACCCTGCAGAGGTGAGATCTGGCAGGGGCTGTGATGTCAGAGGCTCAGCTGATGTCACCGCCCCAGCCCTGTGACTTCACTTGCCGGCTTGGGCAGGAGGAGCTGCAAGGAAGCTGAGACTGTGAGAAGAGAAACCCCTTTCCTTTTCCTCCTCCGTCTTCCCCTTTGCCTTTCACCCTGGCCTCAGCAGGGGAGTTGTTTTCTTCCCGGCTCTCGGGCCATCAGGGGTCCGGGGGCAAGTGCCAGGGCAGGATGCCGCTGCAAAGGTAAGGCATGCAGTGCATCCCCCCCTGCGCCGCTGCCGCTGCCGCCGATCGCGAAAGTTTGCTCTGGCGTGAGAGGTGTGTGCCTGCTGGGAGCTCCGCAGCGCCGCGCCACCCTGGCCCTGGGCTCCCCAGGGGCGGGCATGGGCCAGCTGGGCCAGGGCCGGGCCAGGCAGGAGCCTCCCAGGCGGCCTTCGTTGCCTTGTCCCCATCAAAAGGCCGCAGCTGCTCGAGTGGCGGCTGCAGCTTTGAAACTGCCATAAAGAGCGATGGAGGGAGGGGAGCGCGGGGGATGCTCTGAGCGAGCCAGCGGCGGAGCAGTGCCCAGGAGAGCTGCCGGGCAGGGAGGGGCGCGGCGCTGCTCTGGGAGCACAGCCACCGACCGGACCGGGCAGCAGCAGGGGTGTGAAGGGCAAGGCCCCGGGTCAGGGCCCCAGGGGCTGAGTCCCTGTCCTTGTCCCGTCTCTGTCCCCTCGGGTTAGACAGCCATCCATGGCCAGGACCCCAGCAGTGAGGTGCAGAGGCTTAAAGGAGGTGGGGGCTGCCTCCTTCCTCTCACTCCCCCATTATTTCCAGACATATTCTTCCACCTCCAGCAGGCCATTTGTCAGCAGTGATGCGGGACAAAGGAGGGGGCAGTGGGTGGCCCTCTGCGAGTTGGACGATAGGCATGGAGCACGGGCCGAAGAGAGATGCTAACAGTTGAGAAGCAGAGTGAGGGCTTTGCTCATTCAGGCTGTCGAGGGAGCCGTCATTTTGTGTGAGTGCGTGCATGCGTGTGTGTGTGTGTGTGTGTGTGTGTGTGTGTGTGGTGGGAGGAGGAAGAGAGAGGAGAGAATGACAAGAGAAGGATTATGACATTGTGTTGTCTCTGTTTGTGGTAAATGCAAATCTGGCACCAGTGTTTTCCCGGAAAAGCAGCAGCAAGTAACCCAGGCCAAGGCCTTGGCCCAGCCTCACCAAGGGAGCCCGTGTGGGGCGCTTTGGGGTTTTATTTGTTCCTCCTCTTTTTTTTTTTTTCTTTTCCTGCCTGGCGCGCGCGACTTCCATTTATCTCACAGTGAAGAGCTGGAGAGAGACCAGCCAGCATGGTGGGAGGAGCGGGGCCCCCTCTTGGCTGACTTGCCAGCGGCTGCTCTTCTCCTCAGGAGCCTTGGGGCAGCTCTCTGGCCCCCAGCCATTGCCCATGGCACCTGCATGCTGCCCAGGTTTCTCTGTCCCCATCCAGGGTCACGGGTCCACTGGCTTCTTACCCCGAGGTCGCCAAAGGCTACTTCTGCCCACTGGTGCTTTCTAAGACTGCCTGGAGTCCAGAGCCCCGGTCCTAGGGTGAGATGGGGCTTCTGAGGTGGAAGGCCAGGACTGGGCATGCCCCTGCTGCAGTGCTGGCCTGGTCAGAGAGGGGATGCTGGCAAAGTGTCAGAGGACTGTGGCTCCTGATGGGCCCAATGGGGCAGGGAGTGCTAGCCTGTCCCTGGCCAGGAAGCAGCCACAGCTCAAGGCCCTGGGCTGCCTGAGGGCTCAGGCAGGTTCAGTGACAGGAACACAGGTGTCAGTCTATTTTGGAGCAGGTCTCTGGGGAGTGCACAGGGTGACTGACCAGAGCCAGGCTCTAGATCAGACCCAGCGCAGGAGTTCTGTACAGGTGGAGGGTCAGGGAAGACTGTGGCCAGTCCAGCACATCAAACTTTGGACCTCAGGCTGTGGCCCATATTCTCATCCATTTCTCCCAGTCGGTCCTGCCCCTGAAGCTCACTGCCCCCTCTTGTGCCTGGTCAGATCCTCTGGACTCAGTTTCTCCTCCAAGAAGCTGCCCTTGCCCTAGGGTCAGGTCTGTCTCCCTGCTGGGCTTTAGGTGCACAGTCTGTGTGGGCATCTGCAGTACAGGGGCTTTTAAGGCACCTGCTCAAGAGTGGAGCTTGGAGAAGGTTTGTGTCTGGAACTCAAGGGAAGTGATCCAGGCTTGGTGACCCCAAAGGAAGTGGGGCTTCCCAGGAACATCCACCTCCTACCCCCAAGTTACACAGTGTGATGGTTCACTTTGGACAAACTCACCCAGAGTGGGTTTCTCTGTGAAGGCTGGCACTTGGTGTCGGGCTTGCAGCCATGCCTGTAAGGGACGTCAGGGGTGCTGCACAAGCTGCAGCTGTCCATGTGCACAGCCTTGGCCTTGGGCTCAGCCACCCTAATGGCCTGCAGGGCTCTGGTTCCCCATGGAGCTTTGCCAGGCAGATAAGGAGGTGTGGACAGGCTCTGCCCAAGGCCAGTGTATTGGGTCCATTGCAGGCCCTGGGCTGGAGAACCTCCTGGCCAGAGGTACTGGGAACATCAGGCTGGAGCCACAGCCAGAGCCAACTGGTCCTATTGCCCACTACACCCTGTCCAGGTTCATGGAGCCTGCCCACTCAGAGCTCCTGGCATCCAGAGACAGGAGACCCTGAGAGGTCTGGAGCGAGCCAGTCCTGAGCTGTAGCCTACCTGGCTGCATGTGCTCTGGCAAGAGACTCGGCTCCAGTTTTAAAAGGCAGCGGGTGACTTGGGAGTAGCGATCCTTTCCTGCAGCCTCCTGGTGTGGTCTCTGCATACAGCAGGTGCTCAGTTAATAGTGGGTATGATTATAAAGTCCTGCAGGCAAGACAAAGTGTCCTGTCTGATGCTCTTGTGAAATCTGACAGGGCAGCTGAGAGAGGCTTCACAGAGAAGGTGGCTTTCTAAGGCCTTGAGCCAGTAGGAGTCTGCAAAGCTAAGACAGGGAGGGAAGCGGAGCTGCCCAGGGTAAGAGGCAGGGCAGGGAGAGGGCTGGAAGAGGAGGACAGTTTCTCTGGCCAGAGAAGCCAGTTCTGGAGGAAGGTTCCACCTTAACATCTCGGTCACCTCCAACTCTTTTTCTGCATGTGTTTACATCTCTCAGTTCCTTGAATAGTTCTCTTTCTCCAGGACCCTGCAAAGCCAGCCTCTTCTGGTCCTCCCAAGCCAGGCCTTGTGGCATTGGGACTCCCAGGTGGCCTCCTACTTGAATTTAGGGGCTAACCTGCACCTTATTTTTTACAGTGCTGGGGATTGAACCCAGGGCTGCATGTTGGATTTTCTTTCAGTTTGGAGCCCTCAGGACTCCTGGACCTAGGACCAGCCCAGGCTACATTCTGAGCTGGGGCCATGGCTTTGGAGGCAGCTGTTTGGAGGACCAGTGAAAGGCTTGACTTGGGGAGGCCTCCTAGAGCAGCTTGTCCAGGCTGGATCCCGTAGTCCCTGGACACTGCTGGGGTGGTGAGACCTCCACCTCATCCCCAAACAGAAGGGTTTTGGGGTGGCTTCCTGGGCCCAGTCCTTCGCTGTGTAGGCTGGGGCATGTCACTTCTAAATCTTGGTGTCCTGGGGGTGACAGGAGCACTGCTGTCACAGCTGTGGTGAAAGTTATAGGAGCTGCTTGACACAGGGTAGTCAGCCTGGAGCTTTTGGTAGGCACTTAATAATTTTTAGCTTTGAGAAAAAAAAAAGCCTAGTAAACTGGACATTGTAGTATATGCCTGTAATTTCAGCATTCTGGTAGGCTGAGGCAGGAGGATTAAAAGTTTGAGCCCAGCCTGAGCAATTTAGCCACTTAAGATCCTGTCTCAAAATAAAAAGGGCCTGGGGGTATAGCTCAGGGCCAAGGCTGTGGGTTCAATTCTCAGTTAAAAAAAATAGCCCCGTACAAGCTGGGTATAGTAGTACACAGTTGTAATCCCAGCACTTGGGAGGCAGAGACAGGGAAATCACAAGTTCAAAGCCTGCCTGAACTACAGTGAGACCGTGTCTCATAAAGCAAAAAAGAAAAGCCTAACAGATCGAAGGCTCAGTGCCCAGCTGGTGCCTGCAGACCGATTATGCCATCCCTGTGAGCTTCAGTTTCCCTAGCGGTAAAATGGGGTGATTATCATTCCAGCTCAGATCTCTAAGCACTCACTGTGAAGTGGGCAGGCCCTGTCTGACCACCTAAGTATTAGCTTATTTCACATTTTCCCTGTTCTGGGCTGCACGTGAGGGCGATGTGGGGGCTGGGCGCTGCCAACCTAAAGCGTTCAGGGGAAGAAGCCCGAGATTGGGTGATTCTGAGAGGAGGTTAAGCCGGGGCTCTCTTCAGTGTGGCCAGGACCAAAGGGGAGTGGGTGACTGGGGACCTGCAAGCCCCCCCAACCTTCAACCGAGCCTCCTGGGGCCAGACACCTACGCAGTGGAGCCCCCCACGCTGTGGAGTTTTGGGCACACTCTCCTCACCTTCCTGAGCCTTGGGTTCCCAATCCTACAGTGGGGAGTTGGCTCTGCTTACCTCTCAAGTGCCCTGCTGCCCTGAGGGGTTGTTATTCTCCTGCTTCTGACTTTCTTGGATGGGTTCCAGGTGGGCTGTGACGTGGGTGGCAACGTCTGCCCATGGGCAGGCGAGGGGCCCTTTTTCCTGCCTGTCCCGCCGATGGGGGAGCCTTCATGTGGCCCCTCCCACTTCCTGTAGCACTGCCCCTAGGTAGGGTGGGGCCCGGAGGCCCCAGGTGCACCCTTCCTGCCTTGTGTGCTGTGTACCAGGTGTGGGTGTCTGGGTGTACTCAGGGTTGGCTCTGAGGCTGCGGCCACCAAGGATCCTAGTGCCCCAATCGCTCTTGTTCCTCCACCACTTAGCCTACCTCGTGTTCCAGGTTCCTTACTGACTTCCTGAGCTTGTTGACTGATTGGAATGACCCCAGCTCCCAGGGTACCTGAGCTGGAGTAACTGCAGCCTTTGACGTGGGGGTCACTGATTGAGCAGGTGCTGGATGCAGCCCTCTCTGGTGGGCCATGCTAATGTCCTTGTTGCACAGATGAGAAAACCGAGGCTCCCAGTGCTTGGAGAGTTGGCTTGGGGCATTTTTATACCCCAGCGGCCAGCAGGAAGAAGCTGAGGTAGATAGAGTTAACACTGGGAGCCTGGGGACTGCAGGACAGAGGCGAGGGACAAGGTTGTTACCTCTTGAGTTTGCCATCCCTCATGCCCACCTGCATGCACTTTGCAGTGCTTGGGGGGTGGTGAGGGCTCACGTCTTGTCTCTGCACCTCACTGGCTGTGTGATCTTAGGCTCTGAGTGTTTCCACACCCGAGTTACGGCAGGTGATGCCCGAGCACTGTGCCCAGCACATGTGAGCCACAGTTTGCTGAGCGTTTACTGAGCACCTGCTAGATGCAGCACCAAGCCCAAGGATACTCCTCCTGCGCCCTGTGCTCAGCTGTCGGCTTGGGGCTGCACATGTGGATCTGAGGCAGAGTGGGGGAGCAGCCTCTGAGAATTGGTGTGCTGGCTCCCACTGCTGGCGTGACAGACATCCTGATGAAATATGTCACTTTACAGGCTTTTTTTTTTCTTTCTTTCTTTCTCTTTTGAGACAGAGTCTCACTGTGTAGCCCAGCTGGCTTTGAACTCCTGATCCCCCTGCCTCAGCCTCCCAAATGCTGGGATTACAACTGTGCCACACTCCACTAACATGACTTAGATTTTTTTTTGTTTTTTTGGGCAAGCCCTCGTTACAGAGAAGACATACTTTGGTCAGGTGCTAGTCTTGACTTGGTCACAACTCGCTAGGCGTTTGTCCTTCCAGGCCCTGTGGATTGACTGTGGGGGTGCTCGAGTGAAATGTGCTTTGTGATCTTGAAAAGCACTTCACAGCTATGAAGCCTCTTGGTTCTTTTTCTGGTCATTCCCGAGATGACCAGGTGCAGGTCTGGTGCGGTGTCCCTGCATGCTAACTTGGTGTGAACACCATTGCCATGTGAGCTCTGCCCTCAAGGACCTCTGAGCTGGGGCCTCCCTTTCCCTTGAGCATTGTGACTTCCAGAGGACATGGAAAGCCCTTCAGGTGGGCAGCCTTGCCCATTGGGGAAAATCTTTGAGAAAGCAGGTTGTCCTGTCCATTAGCTTGGTCCACAGAGGTCTGGGATGGACCCTTGTGCTGGTGACAGGGATGAAGCCAGACGATCAGAGCCCAGCCCTACCCTAAGGGCTCGGTCCAGCTGGAAGGACTCGAGGACTCAGCCCAGGGGCAGTGACCTGGTGCAGTGTCTGGGCTGCTCATGGGCAGCCCAGCCACAGGCAAGGATGGCCTGTAATGCGCACTGGCCGCTGTGCCCTGCCCAGAACCCATGGCTCCTCCTTTGGCTTGTGAGGGAAGTTCCAAAGTCTTCCGCACCCCTGTACACCTCCAGCTTCTCCTATCCTCCTCCTTTTTGTTTTTACAGTACCAAGAATTGAATCTATGGCCGAGTCCCAGCCCCAGCACTCCTACTTTTTGGTAGCAGAAATTGAACCCATGACCTCATGCTTGCCAGGCAGGCACTGTGCCACTGAGCTATATATCCCTGGCCCTTCCCCAGCTCTTTGGATTTAAAAAATTTCTTTAGACAGAGTATTGCTAAAACCTCTCACCTTTGTGCCTCAGCCTCTCAGAGTGCTGGGATTACAGGTGTAGGCCACCATGTCCAGCTTCCGTTCATTTGTACTGCATGGGTCTCCTTTCCCTTCCTAGAGATCTGCTTGTTCTCTCTTGCCTCAGGGCCTTTGCCCATGCAGTGCCTCTGCTTCTGCCTGGAGCTGTTTTCCGACCGAATCACATAGTCTCTGTGGCCCATGACCATACAGCCACAGGAACCCTTGAACTTAATGCCTGGCACAGGATGAAGGCTCAATTAGTGTTTGTTGAATGAATAACTAAGAACAAAGATAGGGTTTTGTGGAGGAAGTGACATGTAATTTTTAGGGTTTTTTTGTTTGTTTGTTTTGTTTTTGGTACTGGGGATTGAACTTACAACCTCATGTTTGCCAGGCAGGCGCTTATGCCGCTGAGCTAAATCCCCAACCCAGAGATGGCATTTAAGTAAGACTTGAAGGAGGATATAATTTCAGCCCCTCAGGGAGATTAAGGGCATTGCTCCCTTGGGGAGCAGGCAGGCACAGGACAGGAAAACAGCTCCTGAGTGAAGCAGATGAGGGTTGCACCTTCCCGGAGGATAAGAATGAACATGAATTCCAAGGCCACTCAGCACCCATTGAAAACTTTAGTGCGGGGTGGGGGGGGATGGGGGTTGGGGGGAAGGTCAGAGCCTGTGGGGGCTGGGAGGAGTTGGCTGCAGGGATTCGCGGGCCAGGGAAAGGGGCTGCAGGCAGGGACTGGGGACAGATTGGCAAAGGTGCCAGCCCCTGTTGCCTTCTGTTCCACAGCATTGTGCATGTGCTTTGGCCTTGAGAGCTCACAGGTGACTGCAGGCCAGCAGTGAGGACCCTCACATGGGCTAGCTGCTTCCAAGCACAGCTACCATGGTGGCAGGCAGGGCGGCCACCCTTGAAGCACTGGAGGGAGACAGAATAGAGGGACCCAGTGGTGCCCAGCTCCAGCTCGAGCTCCAGCTGTATCCTGGTGCCTTCTAAGTAGCCAGGAATTGCAACACTGAGGGACGAGCCCAGCGCAGGAGATGAGCAGAAACAACAGTTCCAGTGAAGAGGCAGCAGCTAAGGTCAAGAGCCAGGATCTGGGAGGAGCTAATGGCAAATCCTGGACCCACCGCTTAGCAGCTGAGCACCGAGTAACCCCGGGTTTCTGCTGCTTTGGCTGGAAGGTGGGGGCTGCTCCGGCATTGAGAAGGTTAAGGTTAACTGACACATACAGAGCCCCAAGCACAGGGAGCACAGAGGCTGGGGAGTAGTGGCTGATAGCATTGCTGTGTGTTTTTTTTTCTCTACAGTTTGAATTCTTAGTAGGAAGCTTGGGTTTCAGGCTTAAAAATGAAGAGCATGTCAACAAAACAGGATGGAACAAAGTCTTTTCCCAGCATGCCTCAGCATGTGGAACTGCCTTCCTGTGGAGCCCAGACAATGATGTGGCTAAAAGTCTTGAGCTTTCAAGCAGAAATAATCCCAGTGGAAAGGAACCTCCTTATTGTTATCTCATGATAAAGGGATGCAGGGGCTGCCTTGCCCTAGTTCAAATTCCAGCTCAGACTTTGCCTTTTAGCTGCTCTGGACCTCAGTTTCCTTGCCTGCAAATGAAGTCAGAACAATACTGGTCTCTTAGGTTTGTTGTGAGGATTAAATGAGTTAATGCAGGTGAAGTGCTTAAAGTGTGCTTTTGTCACTAGGACTATTAGATCATCTCATCTTTACTTAACCCTTTGTGGTGCTCTAAGTGATTGAGTGGGTCCACGTCCAGCCCTGCCTCTTATAGCAGTGTTTCTTGGGATAAATCTCTTAGCCTTTCTGTGCACCCATTTCCTGTTCTGTCCAATGAGGGTAACAATTCCAGCCTCCCCGGCTTATGGTGAGGAGTGCATGACATCACCTACATAGGGCACCTGATTTCCAGGAGGCAGGCAGATCACTTGACCCATCTCCCATCCCAGTTACAGATGAAGAAATTGAGACTGTGAGCTATTGGATGATTTGGTGAAAACACACACGCACAGGTGAGATCAAGCTGGTCCTGGCTCAGTGACTTGTGCTGGCAGTAGGACCCCATTGGTTACCTGGGGAGTGGCCAGGTAGAGGGGTGCCCTCCTCAGTTTCTTGGCATCTGCTCACTCAGGTGTTCTCCCGCCCACCTGCACAAATGCAAATGAGTTTGGGCACAGTGGCTCTGTGGGGTAGGCAGGCCAGCATCCTCCTGGAGGCTTCCAGGCCTGTAAATATCACTGTGGGGAGGCGCTGGGGCTGCTGATGGTGATGCTGCTGTCCTCAGATGTCCAGCTCCTACCCATCTGTAGGTTTTGGACCCTCCCACCCTGCACCCACCACCTATGTCCGTCTTACCAGTGGTTGCTGAGTGCTGGGGAGTGTGATGGTTAACAATGCAACCAACTGCTGAAGGCCTGGGTTCAAATCCCGGCCCTGACCTCTTCCAAGCTAGGTGGCTTGTGACAAATTACTTAAGAGTCCCTCCACTTCAGAGAGCCCATTCTATAAAATGCGATGTGTGACATCCCTACCGATCTCATCAGGTTGTCCCATATGTGAAGTATGACAGTAGAGGGAGATAGGCCCCATGCTTGGTTCACTGTGAACTTGGGATCCTCAGGGCTGTGTCACTATCGTTAACATGTAATCTTTGTGGACCTGGAGCCCTCCCTTGCTTCGCATGCTAGACATGGGAGGGAGGCAGAAGCGCACAGTCCAGTGGGAGAGATGAATGTGTTCACCAACAGCCCAATGAATGACCCCACAGCTTTGATCCTGGAGGGCAGAGTTGAAGGGCAAGCTGATGATTGGAAGTCACAAGACTCTGTGAGACAAACTCATGCCATGTGTGTCACAGATGCAAGGCCCTTCAGTGTCCCAGCCTTGTTGGGCTCTGCAGTTTTACCTCTTTTCTTTGCCCTGAGTACAATGAATGGGCTGGGCACAGCAGCTGCCAGGTACCCACATCCTCCAATCTTGGGACCCCTACCTCAGCTTTTGAGTCCTCTGATCTTGCCAGGGAAGAATTGTTCTGAGGCCCCTCCTCCCTTTTGGCTGCTCCTAGGCCACAGGAACTCCCATGAAGGAGGCCACGTGTGCCCACAGAGCACCGGGCTGCCCCTGGTTTGTGTTTTGCCTGGGGAAAGTGTCCAGCTTGGGACCAGCTCAGCAGCATGCTGCAGGGAGCTTTTGGCTCTGGCAGCCAGACTCCTGTAAATTGCCTCCTGGGAGACTGAAGGCAAGCCCCCTTGGGATGCCAGGCCTCCCTCTTGGTGTGTTGAAGTTGTTCCCAGATGGTTCCTCCTAGAGGAAGGAGAGCAGGGCGTGCTGAAGGATAAAGGTGAGGGCTCTGTGGGTGCCCAGGAGAGCCAGCCAGTGAGAGGAAGGACATCAACCTGCCGCCGAAGGCACTGACACTCTGGCTCACTTCGCACAAGTCACTGATCTGCCGAGCAGGGCCCAGCTCCTCAATCAATCCGTGCTGACAGATGGTAGTGGAATCAGTGACCTAGAGGCAGAAGGCTCCATTTGTAATCCCGGAGTGGCCCAGGCGCCTGGAGGAGGGCAGAGGAGTTTGTAATAAAAGGAGTGACACAGGGTTTCCAAAAGCCATCTTTGAGCCAGAGGAGGAGGAAAAGGATTAATTTGGCTTCTGAAACTGATACACGCTGATTCAGTTCCATAAGCATTTTTTTTTCCTTTGAGTGGACTGGGTTAGGAGAAAGGGAGAAAAACAATAGCTGATTTGCTTTTCCCTCCAGACCAGAATATGTGAAAGGAAAAACAAGATCCATGCATTTGAGACAGAGTGAATGAGATCAAAGAGGAAAGGGCATCTTGTTACCATGCTCAACCAAGGTAGCACCTTGGGCAGTGATTTAACCTCTTGGAGCCTCAGGCAGCTCGGGGGTCCCACTGTGTTCCCATTGCAGAACTGTAATTAGTGTGGATACTACTGTACTAGGTTATTCACACACCTTTCTTTAGATCCCTATCATAGCAGTGTTGCCTTATTAAGGCAACATTATCCCGTTTTACAGCTAAAGAAACCAATATTCAGAGAGATGAAGTGATTGGTCCAAGGTCACAAAGCACAAGAATTCCTCATCTCTGTCTGTTAACTGTAACAATTGTGCCTGTTCTGCCTCAAATGGTAGTGGCAGGGAGGTGACAGGTCATCAGAGGCTAAGAGGCCTGGCTGGCCTTGCCGGAGGTCTGGGGAGGTTTCCAGGTGGAGGTCTTCTGCGAAGTGTGGGGAGGGGGCTTCCTGGTGAGGCTGGTCTTAAGAAGTAGGAGCAATCAGGAGCCTGGAGCCCAGGGTCTGCCTGTAATCTTTCCTGGTTGAATGAGGTTCTGCTGAGGTCCCTCTTCTACTCTGAGACAAAGTGAGCTGAGGAAGAAGGCAAGGAAGATAAGAATTATGGCCCAGGAGGTTGTGAGAAAGAAAAGTTTCCCTGTTTCATGAATTTTCTTCAGAAGATGAGGGCGACCCTAACACCCAGTCTTGAGGAAGCACCTCTGGATTCTCTTGGTTTTCTGATGAGAAACATGATTTTGCTGAGAGACCCTGGGAACACTTTGCCCTCTGCAGCCCTAACCCAGGCTAAAGCCAGGTAGTAGTCTTGGTGCTTGAGAATTTGAAAATGAAACAGTTACAGGAACAATGGGAACAGCCAGCAGGCAGAGCCTGGTAGCCTGTTCAGCTCTGCCCTGGAAGAGCTTGGCACCCTGCCTGGCATGCAGGAGGTGTTGGGGAATCAATCCCCAGGAAAAGTCCCAACCTGCACTGGAGTCAGCCCCCACTTTGTGAGGTTGGACAGAAGCCAGAGATCACTGCCATTCCCCAACCACATCCTTCTGTTAGGGGGCCCCCGAACAGACCCAGGCCCTGCCTGGGATCCCCAGATCCTCCCTGGTGGGTAAGAGGCAAGGCAAAGCATTAAGGTCTCTCACCTGGTGAAAGGGTAAAGCTAAGCCTGGGGGAGCCGGATGCCTCAAAGATACTGAAACCTGGGCCCCAGGCTACACCTGACTCTTGTCAGCCTCCACCTGCTCCCCAAACTCTTTCACAATCCCAGGTGACTTTCAAGTTGGGTTGCTGCAGGAGAGGAAGCAACACACTCCCCTAACATCTAGGACAGATGTGGGTCTAACCTAGAGCTAGCAGTTTGTGCTCACCTTAAGGACATCTAATCCAAATTCTTATTCCGTAAATTTTTTTTACTACTGTACTAATGGGCAACCACAGCTCAAGGTGGGGAGAGAATTTGACCAGGTTACTGGGTGAGTGGAAGGCAGGATGCGAATGCTGCAAACACATCTCACTCCTTGGCCTCGCCGTGGCTAGCAGGGATCACATGGTACCCACATGTACACAGTGGTTGTTCTACAAGTGCAGTTTTCTTAAGGCAAAAAAGTTCTTCCTTTTGCTCTGAAAAAGGAAGGCTGGAGCAGGCTGACATCCTGGCACCAAAAGTCTCCCCGTCAGTTCCTCACCAGGCATGGCAACTTCTCAGTTCCTCCCCGGGGGCTGGCAGTGGCATTTGTGGATCGTCTATTTCACATGTAGGTCAGGCAGGCTTTCTGCATCTTCTGGTTTATGGTGGAGGAAACTCAGACTCAGAGTGGGCCCAAGTCGTTCATCCAAAGACACCCAGACCCACGGGGCAGAGGCAGCGAGCGCGGAGGTGCGTAGTGGGCAGGGCTTGGCTGTCAAAATGCGACCCTGGCTTTGGAGACGCCAGGGGGCTCCAAGAAATCCTGGTGAGAGACTCTGGGCCACCAACTCCCCAGAAAGTTGGCTTGCGGCCACCCCTAAGACGGGCCAAGAGGGTACAGGGCGGGCGGCGAGCTGCGCCCCGCAGCTGCGGAGGGCACCAGGCGCGACCCCGACAGCCGCGTGCGCCCCCCGCAGCCCAGGCCCGGCGCGCGCGGGCCTCGACGCCGCCACACGCGGGTGGGCACGCGCGCGCCGCCCGGGCCCCGCCCCCGCCCCCGCCGCGCGCCCCGCCCCGCCCCTCCCCGCCGCGCGCCGCAGCCCGGAGCCTTCCCCATTGGCCGCGCGCCGTCACCTGACGCTCTGTTATTTCCTGTGTGTTGGGAGAATGGAGAGAAAAAACCCCGAGTCGAGCCGCTTGCGGCCCCTGCGAGGCGGCCGCGGCCTCCGCCGGGGGAGCCCGCCCTGAGGCGCGCCTGACCGGGAGCGAGCGGGCGAGCGCGCGGGCCGGAGCGAGCCTCGAGGGGCCGCGGCCCCGGCCCGCCCCGCCGCCGGCCCGGGCGTCCGAGTTGGAGGCGGTGGAGCCACCCCCCCCCCCACCCCGCGCAGCGCCGCCTGCCGCCGCTCCCTCCCTCCCTCCCTCCCCGCCCGCCCGCCCCCGGCGGAGGCCGCGGGCCGGGGCGGGGGCTCCCACAGGTAACCGCTGCCGAGCTGTGCGGAGCCGGGCCGGGCCGGGTCGGGGAGGGTCGGGGAGGGGGTCTGGCAGAGGTCCTGACCCGGCCGGGTCTGGAGTGCGAAGCCTCCGGGGTTCGAGCCGAGCCGGTGTGCGGCGGGGACTGCTGGGGGCCGGGCCGGGCCTGGGGTGCTGAGCAGCGGGGGCCCGGCGTCAGGACTGAGGGGCCCGGCCGGGCTCGGGCGGCAGTCGGGCTGAGCTGCGGGAGGAGGAGGTACCTGCTCTGCGCGGCCTGGAGCCGAGGCGGCCGTGCGAGCGGGTGGCTCCCGGGGTGCAAGTCGCCTGGACGGCCGTAGGTCGTCCCGGGGGGAACTGGGGGACCTGGGCGTTCGCTGCGGGCGGGGGGCTGGGCTAGGCCGGGGGCAGGGGGGAGAGGAGGGGCTGCGTCGGTCCGGGGTGCAGGGCCTGGGAGGGACGGGGCCCGCTGGTCGCCTCGTGAGCACCTGAAGCCATGTGGACGCGGGCGCTCCTCGCCCGCTGGCGGCCGAGGGCAGGTACCGGCCGGCGGGGCCAGGACGCACTTCCTGTGTGGGGCTCTCTTCCCCTCCTGGGCCACTGAGAGCAGGACGGAGTGTGTGATGGGGGGCTCTGAGCTCCTCATCCGTTTTGGGGAGAAAGTGGTGGTTCGAGGAGAGTTGAGGATCGGGCCAACCCGCGGCGGGAGGGGAGTGGAATTCAGTGAGTTGAGGGGCGGGGAGTGGTGCGGAGCCGCGACCGCCCTCCTCGGTTTGTGGGTGGAGATAGTGGCGCTCTGGGCCTGTCTGCTGTGTTCAGCCCTTTGGTTTGCCCTTAGGGGACAGATCAAAATTAGGATTTCCCTCTTTTCTCTGCCCCCCCCCCGCCTTTAGATGACTGGTAAATGCTGTAAAATGGATGGAATTTTTGAACTATTATCTAACCGGCTGATCTTTAAATGATAATTGGACCCTTATGTTAACAGCCTCAGTGGAGAGTTTTATCAAACATTTTCCTTGGGGTGGCAGCTTGTTGGATGGGGAGACTGCACTTAATTCCAAACAGAAATCAACTTCCAGGTTTGCTACCAAATAAGCTGTTGTCTCCGGCAAGTTATCTACCCTCTCTACCCAATTTTCTCATCTGTTAAATGACTCCAGGTTATTGCAGAGGTTTGGGGGTGGGTTTTTTTTTTTTTTCTCCTATTTTACGCCTTTACCTTGACCATAGGCAGCTTTTCTGGAAAAACAAACAAACAAACAAACAAACACACCAAGGTGGAAGAGGCAGCCTATCTTAGTTTCCAGCCTTTTGCTTCACCAGAGCATAAAACTCGTTCAGAGCAGTCTTTCCTCAAATCCCAGGTACTGTTTTGTACTTCAGAGCAGAAAACTTACTGTATTCTAGCCAATGCTGAGTGTGCAGTGTGCGTGCTGTGTGTGTGTGTGTGGGCGTGGGCCCGTGTGGAAAAGTTAACAAAAAGACAATGTTTCAGACAGTAACTACTTTGGAAATGTGGATAATGTGAGTTTGGGTTGGAATCTGTGAGTCTTTCCACACTCGAGTTTGGGAGGATCTTTTTAAAGGGGGCATTTGGCTAGCTTTGGAATTTCCATCTTTGGTATTCTTGGAGTAGGGGGGAAGTGGAATTCTGTAAAATATTCTGTGAAATAGGCTAGTGGAATTAAGTGTCACCTTAGGGTGCACTAATTATTTACATCCCCGACTTATTCCTTAATGGTAGCAAGATACCTCCTCACAGATGCTGAAGAACCCCAATTAGTTTCACAGATTTTATGGTTTGTGAGGGCTTTAGGCCATAGTTTATACCGGTAACTACTTCTAGACCAACCTCGGAATTTTGTCTTATTTGTCTTAAATTTTTACTGATCCTTGAGGAACATGGACCTAATGTGTAATACACATTCTTATTTATTCACTCTGCAGTTTTTATAAGACTCTCTCAGCATAGATAGAGGCTGTGCTCATAATGTTGACTTTGGAGATGGATCAGTAGCTTCCTTGTTTTTTTTTTTTTTTTTTTTTGGTACCGGGGATCGAACTCATGACTGCACGCTTCAGGGCAGGCACTTATGCCACTGAGCTAAATCCCCGGCCCAGTAGCTTCCTTGTTAACATCAGGCCTGTCACATAGGTGAACAATTTTAAACAGTTACACAGATATATGTAAGTTATTTCAGACCTTCCAAAATAAATACTCTGTTAGGGTTTGAATTATGACCTCATGTTAAGTATGGGATTTTAAAAACCCTCCTTACCCAAATTGTAAGCACACTCACACATGTTTCTTTTATAATTTATGGGCAAAAATTATAAAATTTATTCTGCTGAGGTAATTTGTATATATACATATGAGAACCTTGCTAAATTGGTAATGTGTTAGGGTACTTAGCTTTTAGGCTTTATAGTCTTTTAGCAGTATACTTACTTCTCTGAAATGAAATGGAGTATGGAAATGATCACATCTGTTTTGACCAAAAAATTAGAGTTGTGCTTTTGGTAAATTCAGTCTTCTCATTATTTGGATAGGAAAGGATGCAGACAGTTGTATAAAAAACACACCCTTATGCTAGACTCTGTCCAAGGTATTTTGTCCTAACATTCTCCATCTTGCATGCCTGGGAGGTTGATCAGTTTTTTCTTTTTCTCAGAGGTCATAGAGCTAGTGAGGATCAGGGCTTGGATGTAACCCTCCTAACCCTTCTCTCCTTTGCTCCGAAGTCCATGCCTGTCTGTCACAGCTCGCTAGCTGCTTGGCATAGATCAGCTAGTGGTGGGTCTTAACTCTGGAATCCACATCTTCCTTCTGTGCCCCACCCCTCTACTTGAGGTTGAACCCTGGGACTCACATGTGCTGGACAAGCACTCCAGCACTTAGCTACATCCCCAGCCCTTTTAAGCTTTATTTTGAAACTGTTTCACTAAATTGCCTGGTAGGCCTTGAGTTGGGGATCCTCTAGCCTTAGCCACCAGGAGTGACTAGGATTGCTAGTGTGTACTGCTGTACCTGGCTTTATTTTTTTGGGTTTTTCTTTCTTTTTTTTTTGGCCTTGCCTGGCTGGGATTGAACCGAGGGTTGGCATGCTAGACAAGTGCTCTACTACTGAGCTGCTTCAAATTTGATTTATTTGATTTGGGTACAATGTGTTGCCAGGTTGCCCTCACTAGCCTTGAACTTAGCCTCCTCCCTCAGCCTCCCAAATAGCTGGGGTTATAGTTATATATGCCACTGTGCCCAGTCTTGTCATTTATTTTACTTTGAGACAGGGTTACTCTAGGTTTACCAGGCTGAGCTTGTCCCGCCTCAGCTCCTAGAGTTCTGGGATTTTAGGCATGTACCAACATACCTGATTTTTTTTTTAAAGCTGTGATGGACTTGCAGTCTGGACCTGGGTGAAGCATTGGAAGTATGTTTGTTTTTAATCAGTATATGTTTGCAGTACGCGATTACATTCGCCATGGGAAGCTGATACATGTATGTAGCACATCTGAATTATTTTTACATCCCCTTGGAAGCATGGTTTTTAGGGTTAAGGTTAGGGTTAGCCCTAAGCATGCTTTTTTATTACTGCTTGTTGCACTTTTGTGATCCCTGGAAGTTTTCTAAACTTTCACTTTCCCTAGACCTGGCTAATTTTGCCAGCATGCCTGAGATTTAATCTATTAAGAGACTTCTTTTTTAAAATCCAATTCTGCTATTCTATCTGAAACTGATAGTTTTTTTTTTTTATCAGTTTCAGTGATAAAAAGTTATGAGTGATAATACATAAAGGGCTGCCTTTTGTCCTGTCTGTGTTATAGGTTTGCAGTGCACAGGAATCATATTATATGGTGACTGCTTCTCACTTTGACCAGGAGAGACTCAAACCATGTTTACAAAAGAGCCCTTCCCCCAGAGTACCTTAAGCATGCTTTTTCTTGGAGACTTTGTGTTTATGGCACTTTAGTGATCACTAGATCTTTCTGGGGCTTCCAGCTCTGTTTTACTCATTTTCTTTTTGTGGAAAAGAAAAAAAAAGTAACAAAGCCAAACAATAAAATCCTATTTATATTGGAGTAAGTAGCACATCAAAGTTATACATTTGAAATATATCAAAGTTCAGGGTTTTCATAGTAGACTATAATCTGGTCATACTGTACTTAGATTAGATAGTTCTTTATTAGACCTTTTTTTATGACACAGGTTGCCCACCAGGCTGATGTGGAAGTATTCAAGAACTACCCTTTCTTTCTTACCCTTTTTTTATGAGACAGGTTGCCCACCAGGCTGATGTGGAAGTATTCAAGAACTCCCCTTTCTTACAAAATGCTTACATACTCATACTGCAATAAGGAGATTTCCCCTAGCAGGCACTATGTGTGTAGTTCAGGCTGGCCTTAAACTCATGATGTAGCCTAGGCTAGCCTTGAAATTGCAGTGAGCCTACTGCCTCAGCCTCCTGGGTACTAGGATTATAGGTATGTGCCAGCAAACCCAGCTAATGGTTAGGCTCTTAAAATCCCCTCCCCCCATGGGGGATGGAACCTGGGGCCTTGCAGTGCAAGGCAGGTGCTCTACCATTGAGCTACATCTCCAGCCCTCTGGAGAGTCCTTTAATGAGAGTCCTTTAATGCCCATAGAGTGTGCAGTGTACATAAGTGTCACCTCTTGGTGACAGACAGAATCAGAACTTTGTGCATTAGAGCCATGCTTCCTTTGCAGGCAGTGTACATGACGCAGCAGGAAGATGTACTGCATAACTTGAGTCATTGGTTGGTGTATTTTGGCTTGTTATCTGATGCTTTGTGTTGAATTAAGAAACAGAAAATATTAGCTGCTAGGGAAAATCTCCTTATTGCAACATGCATGTATAAGCGTTCTGGAGGAAAGGTAGAAGTTCTTGAACACTTCCACATCAGCCTGGTGGGCAAATGGTTTTCATGTTTGAACGTCACATCCCTGAATCTGGAGTCAAGTCCTACTGTGTATATGTTCTGCTTTTTGTCATCCAGTGTTTGTAGACACTGCTCTTAAGTGCAGGAGGTGCTATGGTGAACAAGACACCTGCTCTGGTGTCTTGTCTGGTGTCACCTCAGAGTCAGACATCTGGAAGTCGCCATTGCTCTGGATACGCACTGCAAGCAGATGGTAACAGTAGCTGTGAAGAGAATGACAAAACAGTGGGTTAGTGACATGGAGCACTGCTTGAGTGATCTCAAAGACATAGGTGTTCTAAATCCTTTTTTGCCAGCAGGGTAGTTGAATTTGATCTCTGGGATAAGTGAAAATAGTGTTAAAGTAAGTACTTCTCTTTAGCCCACAAGGTTCCCTCAAACTCTGGAGAAGTTGTGCCACCACGCCTGGCTGGAGAAGTAGATCCAAAAGAAGTGGGCTGGTTGGAGCCTTAGCTGTGTTTATAGCTTTGTGCTTTGAGGACAGGGACCTGGTCAGAAGAGCTTACAGGTTCACTAGTGGTACCATTAAAGCTGCAGACGGGGACAGTGTTTGCTTTGTAAAAGTTGTCCTGATAAAAAATTCAGAGATGTGCCATAGAATTGGTGAGTGTAGGACATAGCCTTCTGTTGTGTTTGTTTGTGTTTGGAGGAATTGGATTGGGATGTTATAATCATTGTATTGTGTTAACATTTCACATGAAACTGGCAGACACTTGTGATTTCTATGTGAGACCATTTTGCCAAGTGCGGATTGCTTCAAATAGAGGATCCCACATGACTGTGTGGACCCTGCATGGAGGAAGTTGCAGGAGGCAAGGGCAGCTCTGAGCAGGGGCTCTCTCTGGGAGAGGAAGAGACCATGTGGCTCAGACCGGTTTTATTAACTGTATCTCCCACCTTTTCCATAACCTCTGGTTATAAAGTTTTGGAACCAGAAGAAATAAGAAATTGTCTAGTCTAGCCTTTGGCTTTACAACTTAGGAAAGACATCATGGGGATAGTGAGTGCCCTTCCCAAGTCACGAAATGTTACACTGACACAGTCAAGGGCAAGACGGAGGGCATGTAGGCGAGTGTTCTTTCCACTGAAAGAACTGCCCCCGCTGGAGCCCCGCCGGAGCATTGGAAGTTGACAGTGGCCCCTGAGTAGAGAGAGGCAGGAAGCCTCTGAGTGTTAAATACTCAGGAAAGTTTTATAAAGCAAGATATAGTTCCAGTCTGAAGAAATCAAGGGAGAAACTGCACAGCAATATAAAGCAGAGTCCAGACACAGAAATTTGTCTCGCCATTACTTTTCACAAAGATGCATGGTGTTGGCTTCTTAGGTACCATTGTTTTCTCATCCTCATGACATCCTGGCCCTCAGTGGATGGTGTGGAAAATTTTCCTTTGTCCTGTTCAGAAGTACTTCAGTGAGAGTGAGGCCTTCTGATGTGTGGCTAACATTGGGTTGCAGGATTGATGAGTTAAGGTCCCAACGATGCTAAGTTCTTTTCCATCTAGACTTTGGCTTCAGGGAAATCCTGGTTTCACCTCTGCAATTCCAAGCGCCCTGGAGCAAGCGTGTTCCCTGTTCCTGACCAGCTTGGTGATTTATTTCCCTGGCTAACTTTCATTACCTCCCTCAGAGCACAGAGTGCTGTGGGGGCAGGTACCTGGGGCAGATTCCATGCCCTTTGGCAGTAATGTGAGCACAGGCCTGCCGTGTGCAGGGCACTTCGTGGCTGTAGCAGAGCAGGGATGGGAGGATGTGCATCCTCAGCCTGGCTGCTTCACTGCTTCAGCAGTGGCTTTGGGCATTTTGTCTGAGCTGAGTAGTCTTCTCACCTGTAATGTGGAAATGCAGCTCCTTCTGGGCAAAGAATTAAAATAGGAAAGTGCTTGCCACTGAGCACTGCCTGTGGGCGGCACTGAGTGTGGGGTAGCTTTCACACATGTTCCATCTTGTGCTCCCTATATACCAAGGCGCTAACCTACAGCAGGGCTGTTTTCTGCTGATCCTATTGAGTTACGTTCTCAAACACCTGCCCAGTAGAGAAGTGCGGTTAGACGGGGCTATCAGGAATATGCTGACTGCGTACAAGGTGCCCACCAGGGATGTAACCCTGACCCAAAAGGTCACTAGTGGCTTCCTTCACGTGCCTCTCATGCCTCATGGGGGACTGCATGCTTCTTCATCAACCTGCTTCTCCCTTGCCTGTCTTTTTCCACCTCTGTGCTTGTTCCTGTGCTTTTGCTTCACCATTGTCATCCTGGATCACCCTTTTCCCCCTGCTCTTCCTGGGTGATCTTGTCAGCTCCAGGCATCTCATGATTGCCCATAAGTTAGTCATGTCCACATTGATATCTTTAGCTGGACCTCTCTCAGCTCCTCTAACACCTGAACATGGCTATTTGGAATTCTCACCTGTATCAGGGGCTTCAGTAAGTGCAAGGCTAACCACTGCAGACACTTCTCCATTTGTCCCCTTCTGCATAAGTGGTGCTGCCATTTACCCAGATTCTCAAATCAGGTTCCTTCTGTGCTTCCTACCCTCTCATTATCTCCAGGTTACTGCCAGTACTGTTTCCATAGTGAGACTTCGGTAATACTTTCACTCCCAGCAGCACCCTTTCTGAGCTGCCATCATCTCCTGAGCATTGCCGTGCTCTCTTAACATGGTCTCCCCATTTCTACACGTCCTCTGCCTCTGCCTCTGCTCTTCTTTGCACAAAGCAGCCAAGAATCATCTTTCTTTCTTTTTTTTGAGTCACCTTTCTTGGTTAAAGTATTTTGATGATTTCCCACCACAATTAAATTAATTAATTTATTTTGAAACAAGGTTTCGCTATGTGGTTCCCAGCAGGCCTTGAACTCCTGAAACACTTTGAAGAGATCCCAGACTCCTTTTCCTGTGACTCCTATGGCCCTGGATAACCTGACCCCTGCTATGTCTCCTCCTTGCAGAACTTTTCTAGATGCTGCTTCCTTTGTCCAGATCATACTCTGTACTCAGTCTTTTCTCTTCCTTGAAGATGTTTTTTGAAGGAATACCATGAGATATAAGCAGCAAAGGGGACTGAGTGAGAAGAAAAGGTGTCCTTAGAATGCATCTACAAAGTGTTTTTTTTTTTTTTTCCCTTTTCCTCGCCCCTCTTTTGAGGTAGGATCTTGCTGTATAGCTCAGACTGGCCTTTAACTATGTAGCCCAGGCTGGGTCAACTTCACAGTGATCTTCCTGCCACAGCCTCCCAACTGGGAGATTACAGGTGTGTGCTACCATGCCCAGTTACAAAGTGCTTTAAAAAAAAAAAAAAAAGTAAAGAAATGTGTTTGAAGAGCTGAAAGTGTTTGGTTTGTCACCTTGAGAGTCAGACATCTGAAGTTAGTACACCGGGGATGGGAGTATACAATGATGGAAACTACCTTGGGAAGTGTTGGACAGTTCTTAAAATTTACCCTATGTATTTACCCTATGACCTGGCACTTTTTAGTTTTAGATACTTATCCAGGAAAGATGAAAATGCCCACAAATAAGCCTTATACAACAATATTTATAGTAGTCATATTCATAGTGATGGAACCCTGGGACAGTCCAGGTGTCCATTATCAGCAGGATGGTATATATACACAAGGAGAAAAGGCTGCTTACAGTGAAAAGGGACAAACTACTGGTACGTATCAGAAGGACTGAGATGCAGACGTAGAACACAATGGATGATTTTATTTATAGGCATTTTGCGATAGGCAACACTAACCTATGATTCTGGGAATTGGATTGATGTTTCTTGCATGGCAGGGAATTGAGTGGGAAAAAGAGCTCGATTAATTTGTAGAGTGATGGAAATATTTTGGAACTCGGTAGGCATTTGTCAAAAGTTGCTGAAGTCATATACTGTATATAATTGTTCTTTATGTAAATTAGAGCTAAAAATAACCTAGAGATTACCCTGAATTCCAAAATATTTCCAGAATTTGTTCATTCCCATCTCAAGCACCATCTCTTCTTGAATGGACTATTGTATTTCTGACTGGTTTTCCTAGTCCGTTTTTTCCCCTTTGTAAACCCTTTTTTCCACTTAGCAGGTAAAGTGAACTTTAAGAAATTCAGAGTGTGGATTATGTCAGTTGCTGTCCTGAAATCCTCAGTGACTTGCCACTGCTTTCATGGTGGTCAGCAAAGTGCCATCTGTTCCCTGCCCTCTCTCCTCCCTTCTAGTCTCCTTGGCCTTCCTTCTGTCTGTTGCTTGAACTCCTGGTTCATTTCTGCCTTAGGACCTTTTCACATGGCTTCTCCTCTCCCTGGAACAGGCAGCCTTCCCAACTTTGAAAGACTTGGTTCTGTTACTCACATTTGTTTTCTTTACTCTCCCCTCCCCTCCTGCCCTTCCCTCCTTCCCTCCCTTTCCCTCTTTTCCCTTCCCTTCCCTTACTCTCTTCCCCTCTTCCCCTCTTCCCTTTCATACCAGGAATTGAACTCAGGACCTGATGCTTGTCAGGGAGGTACTGTGCCTCTGAGCTATACCCCAGGCCCTTACATTTACTTTCTAGAGAGGTTTTTAGCTCTGACCCTTCCTGTCTAAAGTGTCCCCATCCCATCACCCTGCCTTGTTTCCTTCATAGTTTTTATCATCACCTGAAATTGTCTTGTCCTTTTATTTTTCTGCCTGTTTGTCTAGAATTAAGCCCGTGGTGTGCACTGCTATACTAATGTCTGTATCATATCTGACCAGCCATGTGCCTTCAGTGAAGTTCCTGGGAAGGTGATGATGGGACAGACCTGTTGAGGAGGCAGGAGCCCACTTCTAGTGTGGGAGCTTAGAGAGTGGGACACTTTACTGAAGAAGGAAACAGGATAAGTGAAGATTGGGGTGGGATCAAAGTGAATTTGGTTTAGAACTCAGGTTTGGGATGCTTGTAAGCTGTCTTGTGTTGGCCCACAGACCTGACATTTAGAAGGAACTGGGTTGTGGAGTCAGACTTGGAGGTTTGTGCCTATGTAGTAATTCCAGCTGAGGAACAGATGAGATTGCTGTCAGCTAAATGGGGAATGTGAGTATGTAGACAAGTGATTCCTTTCCCTTCATGTTTTCTGCCTGAGTGATGGGGCATCTCCAGCCAGTTATGGGGATTTATATCAGGTTTTGTACTTTTAAAATCCTCCAGGGAGTTAGGTTATTGTTGCTAACAATGACAAGTGCTCAAGGGCCCAGGACAGAACTCTGAGGAATGTGAACATTTAAGGAAACAGGGTGGCTCTTGAAGAATAGGTGGAAAACTCAAGAAGGATGGCATGAGGAGAGTAAACATCAGAGATGGTAGACAAGAAGGCTGAAGGTTTCGTTTTGGTAAGGAGGAATTATCTTTTGGGTAGTAGAGATACTAAAACCAGATGGCTGTGTGCGTGAGAGTGAAGGGAAGCCGTAGAGACAGCGAGGTTGGAATTACACATTCTCCAGGCTTGGCAGTTAAAAGTAAAAAAGACCTGTGCAGAGAATCTGGGGCCAAAAGAAAAGGACAGATGGACTCTGTGTCTGTCTTTCTGTCTTGTCTTGTCTGTCTGTCTTTCTTTCTTTCTCTCTTTCTTTCTTTCTTTCTCTCTTTCTTTCTCTCTTTCTTTCAATACATGAGAAACTCAAGCATGTGTAAATCCTGATAGATAGAAGTTGGCACAGAGGGCAGAGTTCAAGACGCGGGAGAAACGGCTGCATCTTAGACCTCTCTGGAGACTTGGGACCCTGCATGATCCAGGCAGGGCATCTGGCTTCGGTCTGTCCCAGAGACAAGCCCAGGCGCAGTGGGAAACCGCGCACACCGGTGGGCAGCAAAGCCTGTGCTCTGCGTGTGCAGTGAAGATCCTCTGCTGAGGGAAAGACGGAGAGTTGCAAGCTTGAGGAAAGCAGGAAAGATGTGAAGAAACTGCCATAGCAGCAGACAGGGCTGAGGAAACAAAAATTGCAGGAGGAAAGTAAAAAGTGGTTGAGATGAGCTTTCTTCTCCCTGGGAAATTGGTCGCCTTTAGTCAGTTTGTATTTTGGTGATTTGGACTAAACTTTTCCTGCTTGTGTTCAACAATTCCATTTCTCCCGTATACATTTGCCATTCCCAATCATTAGACCAATGACTTGTAAATTGTTCCAGAGCCTTCATGTTTTATTTAACAAGTTCTTAATGTTGTACTTGCTATGCAGGTAGCTGCAATGTGTTGTGTTAAAACAGCAGAATGAGGTGAGGCGTACTCTTAATCCCCTTGGTGCAGGGCTGCCCCAGGCTGCCCCAGCTTTGTAGAAGCAGTTTGGAGCCCAGGTGGCATGGCTGAGGTGGAAGTGGGGGCCATTCTCTTTGCAGCTCTCGTCTTCTGTTATCTCTTGGGTTCTACATAAAATTTTTGCTGGAAAAGGACTCGCAAACTAATTTCAGACCCCACTTCAGTAGGCCCTTAGGTCCTTCTGGTCAGAGCTGCTTTGCTTTATTTTCTAGCCCCAGCTTCTGTTTGCTGTGTTGCCTGTCATTGCTTGAGGAGATGTGCTGTACTATTTTGCCCATGTATCTCTATTCTGGAATGCCCTACCCTACTGACTCTATGTAGCCATATAATACAGTTTATGGAAATCATATGTTACAGGTGATACGGGATGTGTCTGTTTGCCAAGTTTGCATATTCTTGGATGGTCACTGGCTTCGTTAATCTTATGTCTGTGTGCCCTTTGAATAGTAGATATTACTATATTTGAGTAGTAGATATTACTATAATTGAGTTTGAACTTGTTGTCGAAAACTTGGGAAGTGTTTTAAGAGTAACTAAAAAAAAAAGTGTAACCAAAAGTGATTAAGAGTGGGGAAAGATCTAGACAAAATATAAGCCAAAGAACTGAGTTAATTTAGCTTGATAAAGTGCTCCAAGCAATGAGTTGATGGTCTTAACAGTATTTTAAAATGCTACAGCCAACTGCTTAACTCTGAAAAACAAAACAGCAGAGGAGGTTGGCTATAGTAGTAGTGGGTTAGGGGAGGATATCCCTGTCTTAGGGATGCTGGGAATTTCTCCTGGAAACTATTAGAATAATAGCATATCATTCATGTCTAATAACTCTTATTAGATATTGTGCAGAAGTATGGGGAATATGCTCTCGAGATTGTAACAGAATGACTCTTGTAAACGCAACATGCACAGTCTGTACATGAACCTAAACACTAAATCAGGTACCTGTACAGTAGAGGACAAACATAATGGAATAGTGCACATTGCATTGTTTTTAGTGCTGCTATTGTTTTTTCTCTAGTTTTTGTGTTTAGTGCTGCTATTGTTTTTTCTCTGGTTTTTGTGTTTAGTGCTGCTATTGTTTTTTCTCTAGTTTTGGTGTGTGTTTAGTGCTCAGCAAATATTCTTTGAGCTATTGGATAAGTAAAGTAGAATTTTGCTGCAAGGTCTCACAGGAATATGGCACGGAAGTTTCAGATACTTTTTTCTCTTTGATTCACTGTGCAGGATCCTGTCTGAATGAATAACCTCTGTGACTTTATTGCTTGTTTTTGCAGAACTTATTGTGCTTAGATTTCAGAAGGTTCCAGACCAGTCTTCTGTTTTCTGGGTTTAAAAAAAATCAACTTATTTTCATACAGTTTCTTTCTTTGACTCTTTTTGTTTTCATGTGCCTATGGTTATGATGTAAATCTTGAAGATATCATTAAAGAATTAAAATTCTAATTACTGTAGCTAAAGTATTATGTAATTCTTTCTAGATATGTTTAATAAATGTTTTTCAACAGACCAAGCATTATTTCTATCCATCACCTTTTTGCCAGTTTTCTTAATACTGGCCCATCAATATCTGCTGAAGAGGCTTCTTAGAGAATAGTTTAGTAGGAAATTCTCTTCCAGGAACCCAGTGGCAGAACATCTCAGGAAATATCTCTGCTAATGTTAAGTCACAGCATTGATCATGTACAAGTCATATATCTGATCTCATTAGCAAATTAATAGGTGATGTAGGTTCCTAAGGAAGAATGGGTTGTTTTTTCTCTGCTTTAGTTAATTCTAAATTAAGTCATTAGAAAATAGGAAAATGGGAGCTTTTGTTCCCTTCCATCTCTAAATGAAGACTTAGTTCCTTAGCCAGTGTCTTGTTTCTCTCTTACTGACTTGATTCAGGTTACTGGCCTTCTGTTAAAATATATGCTTTGTGGTATTTTTTCTATTAAAGATAAGATTGGAATCTACTAAATGAAAAGTTTGGGGGAATTTCATTATAAGAGTGTTTTTATTCTAGAGTTAAAATGACCATATGAACATACTTTTGTTGAAATAGTCATACATGGAAATAGCTGTATGTTGGAAGTGTTGGGATGTTAGTGTTTTGGCTAGCATAGTGTTTCAGAGGGCTTATGTGGGGATGGGAGTGATTCGTAGTGCTGTTTTACAAAATTTCCTGTGGGTTTCTGATAAGAGGTGATAGGTACTCTCTACCCGTGGGTTCCACATCCACTCTTTCACCATGAATATTTTTTTTTAAACTGCATGTTCTGAACATGTGTAAACTTTTTTCTTTATTCCCTGAGGAATGTAGCATAAGTACACATAGCATATTTACATAGCATTCAGTATTATGTGGAGAGAGGATTTAAATTATTGTGAAGATGTGTAGATTATACAAATCAATAGCACAGCGTGTTATGTAAGGGACTTGAACACCTACAGATTCTGGTTCCCGTTGGAGTCAAATAAAACAGTCCCCCATGCACCCTGAGGGAAGGCATATTTGTCTCAGACAGCTCATGCTAAATACTTACTTTTAAGATGTAGCAACAACATAATTTTTGTGTATATTAAACTACCGATGTAATAAATCAGTGGCTAATGCTTACAGATTCTGTGCTAAGCACCAGGCACAATGTTTATGTTAGTTATTTAATTCTCAAAAGATAGCTCCATAACAAACTGCGTTTCATCTATACAGTGGGAATGACAGTAGGTTGAAGTGAGATTCAGTGATTTAGGAAAGGTCACTTAGCCACTGAGGGATGGAGCCAAGGCTGGAACCCAGCTCTGTATGGCTGGCTCCAAACCCTTGTAAAGTGTGGCCCCTGTGAAAATGTGCAGCATGTGGCTGTGCCCTTCTCCTGTGCAGAGGGGCCTTCCCTGGCCATCCAGGTTTTGGTGGCCTCCACACACTCTGTTCTCTCTTCCTCAGTCAGTCTGACGTTTTTGTCTTTTATCTGTTTCCTCCATTAAAATGTAAGTAAGCTCCATGATAGAAACTTTGCCTTTTTCATTCTGATTTGCTAGTATAGTGCCTTGTACACAATAGGAGCTCACGTATTTGTCATAAAGAATATGTGCCATAAAGTTATCATTCCATAATGTTAGCTTATAATCAGTTTTATAGCACAGGCCATTATTATTATCATTATCATTATCATTATGCTTTCTAGACAGTGCTTTAAGTGAGGGTATTGGGGAGAGGTAACGTTGCAGAGATGCTGAGGAACAGGGTAGGTGGGGAGCCGGCGCTGTCACAGACGTAGGCCCAAAGTGGTGGGGATGGGTCTTGTGGTAGACCTGCCTGAGCTGCTGCAGCCTCCTGAATAGTAGCTCTGCTTTCCCAGGCCCCAGTCCATTCTCTTCTGACTCCTGCCTGAAGACTTCCCGAAGTGCAGCTCTTGTCGTGTCCTTCTCACTTGTGGATTAAACATAGACTCCCTGTGCGGGAGTTCAGGAACCCACAGGAGGACCCTGTCCTGCCTCTCCAGCAGCCTTGCTTATTTCCCGCACGAGTGTCCTCCACTGCAGCTCTGTGTCCCCAGAGCTGTCCTCATTCTACGTGTGTCTGTGCCCTCTTTTCCTGTTTGCCATCTTCTGAGACTGTTACCTTTCTAGATTTTCCTCAGATGTTCTATCTCCCGTGAAACCTAACATTTCCTCCTTAACTGCTTCCTTTCATTATGTCATTTTCTTGTGTATTTTTAAGTTTTTATTTATCACAGCTATGGGGATGGAACCCAGATCAACCCCAGCTTAATTTTGACATTTATTTATATAGTTTTGTTTTTTTATATTATTTTATTTATTATTTTTGGTACCAGGGATTGAACTCATGACCTAGCACTTGCCAGGCAGGCGCTTATTGCACTGAGCTAAATCCCCAGCCCGACATTTATTTATATGTACAGAGTCTCACTATGTAGTTCAGGCTGGCCTTAAAATCACTATGTAGTCCAGGGTGGTCTTAATCGTGTGGCCATCCTCCTGCCTCAGCCTCCAGAGTGCTGGGATTACTGGTCTTCACTTTTCATTATATCTTTTAAAATATGTTATTGCTCCCCTTTATCTTTGAGAACAGGATTCTGGTGTGATCATTTCCTAAGTCCTGTATGGTGCACTGAACACATGAGCAAACCGAATGATTGTTTTTTTTTTTTTTTTTTGAGGTGAAGAACAAATGTGGAAAAAGAAAATGGTATTTAGCGTTTGCACAGGGAAGACTTTTCCTTAGTCAAGAACTGTTTTGGTAGATAAGAAACTTTCTGAAGAAAAACCAGGAGGGAAAAAATGCAGGTAAAGGATGAAGTACAAGGGGTCTTGTCCTCGGGAGAAAGCAGGGAGGTAGATATGGCAGTGACGGTAAGGAGTGCCAGTTTCCAGAGCTCAGGATGAGTCCCTCTGCCTGTGCTCCCAGATGCACTAGGACAGGGACACCAGCGGTATTGGTAGGAATTGGTGGTAGAGAAGGGAAGGCACCAGATGACACTAACTCCAGAAAAGCAGTGTCAGAGACAGTGCTCTGCCAAGACTGTGGTTGTGAGCGGTGGGGAGAAAGGTTGGTACTGTGCAGGAGGGTGCTGGCTTAGGGTCCAGATGGACTGAGATTGGCAGGCAAAACACAGGAGGCAGGACTGAGGAAAGTGAATAAAAAGGGAGACCAGTAATGTAATTATTCTTGGGTAGCCCAGGTGTTTATAAATTAGGTACCTCTTCTGATATTTTCCCCTTTTTTATTGATATAAAACTCACATATAATAAAATTAGCCATTGTAGTTAAGTGAACAATTCAGTGGCATTTAGTACTTTACAGTCTTGTACATCCAAGGCTTCTATCTCGTTCGAAAAGTTTCATCATCCCCAAAATAAATTCATTATCTGTCACTCCTTGTTGTGTTCAGGGTTGATAGGGGAAACAATTTGATACAGGACTCATAATTTATAGGATTATTCTATAATATTCACTCAAAGAGTCACATGCAGAAGATTTCAGGTGATCTGTTCATACACTGGAGACCCAAAGAATCCAGCTGAGGACCTGGATCCCATAGCAGTGTTCTACAGGAGTCCATCTGAGCACCAAGGTGCAAGTCCATACTGCGGATCTGCACTCGGAGGCCCAAAGGTCAGCGGTGAAGCTAGAAAGTCTGCACCAGTGGGATGAAGGATCTGTGCCAGCAGGCTGAGGGATCTGCACTGGAGCCAAGAAGTGACTTTCAGAGTAGGGACCAGCTACTGCAGCCATCCTCAGTGACAGTGAAGACCCAAGCTTCTCCAACAGTGAGAATAGCCAGGTTCATATCAGGAAAGCCAGAGTGACAAGCTTCTGGAGGGGAATTAACAGTGCACCATCTTCCCCTGCAGTTCTCCTTTTGTGCTGTGGCAACAATCCTCAGATGGGCCTTCCACACCCGGCACCATGCTGACTCAGAACCATGCTGGGTGTTGCGAGTTGACCACCTGTTGTCAATCCACCACACTGCCCTCACTCCCTGTCAGTTCCTGGCAACTACCAGGCTGCTTTCTGTATGGGCTGATTTTTGATATTTCATGTAAATGGATTCATACATCAGGTGCTCATTTGTATCTAGCTTCATCTGCGTACCAGAATGCTTCTGAGGGTCACCCACATTTTGAGGTGAATGAGTACTTCATTCCTTTTTTGACTGAGCAGTGCTGCATTGTATGTACATAGCACAGTCTGTCTTTCTGCACTTCTGTCAGCGGACCCTTCAGTGCTTTTTACTGTTTGATTATTTTGAATTAGTGCTGTTTGAAAAGTGTATGTGTATTTGTTTGAATACCTATTTTCACTTACTTTAGATAAGTGCAGAAGTAGAATTATGGGGTCATGGTAATTCTGTATTCAACTTTTTGAAGAACCCCCAAAGTTTTTCACAGAGGTTGAGCTATTTCTTACTCTCCTCACCAGTATTATGAGGGTTTCAGTTTCTCCACATCCTCACCAATGCCCTTAATTTGTTTAATTATAGCCAAGCTAGTGGGTATGAAGAGGTATCTTGTTATTGATCTTTTTTCCTGATATATTAATTTTGTATTAAATTAATATACTATTTTTAGAGCAATTTTAGGTTTATGGAAAATATGAGCAGTAAGTACAGAGTGTTCCTGAATGGTCCCCTCTGAATCAGTTCTCTAAACAGTAACTGGTGACAGTAACAGGTGTGTGCATTTGCTCTAGTGGCTGAGCCAGTGAGTGTCCATACCTTAATACTAATCAAAGTGCGTGCTTCCTGTTTGATTTCTTTCTTCCTTGTACGCTTACAGTTTGACAGATTTTTCCAGCCCTAATTACAGTAGGATTTATTAACTGATTGTTCCTGAAGTGCCCTATGCTCTCCCCTGCACATCCCTCTCTCTTTTCAGTTGGATCCCTGGCAACCACTGTTCTTTTTTACTGTTTCCACAGTTTTGCCTTTCCTAGACTGGCGTGGAGTTGTAATCATGCTGTCTGACTGTCCCATAGCCACCTTTTTTGTGCATGTAGGGGTGTGGGTAACTGGGAATTGAACTCAGGGCTTTCACACTGAGCTGCATCCTCAGCTCCTTTTGGAATGCGGGTTCTAAGTTGCCTGTGTTGGGCTCAGACTTGCAACTCTCCTGCCTCAGCCTCCCAGAGTGCTTGGATTATAGCTGCACGCTGTGATACCTGCCTTGTAGGTAGTCTTTTCAGTTTGCTTTCATGGCATTTATGTTTCTTCTTTTTCCTTTTGTACCTTGATATTAATGTTTCACTGTATGGATGTGCCACCATTTTTGTTTATGCTTCTTAAATATTGAGGGGTGTCTTGGCTGCTTACAGTTTTTGGAAACTATAAATAAAGCTTCTATAAACATCAACATTCAAGTTTTGTTTACCTAAGTGTTTAATTGGTAAGTAACTAGAGGCATGACTGCTGGGTCAAATGAAAAGATTTTATAAGCAACTGCCAGACTGTCTTCCGAAGTGACTATACATTTACAGTGGTACTTCGGTTCACAAACTTAATTCCTTCCATGAGTCTGGTCACAACCGAATTGGACAAGAACTGAATTAGATTCAGTAGGTTCAGTGTTGACCTTAGGGGGAAATTTGATTTGGTTCTCATCCAATTTGGTTTGTGACCAGAATCGTGAAGAAAATTGAGTTTGTAAACCGAGATACCACTATACTTTTTTTCGCTTTTTTAATTGTTTTATACACATAAGGACAATCATTTTAAGTGTTTTTAAGTGTGCAATTAAGTGGCATTGATTACATTCATAGTATCATGCAGCCATTGTTTGTTTCTAAAATGTTTCCAAACCTCTAAACAGAATCTCTGTACCCAGTGAGCACTAACTCCCCATTTTCTCCTCTTCCCAGGCCCTTATAAGTGCTAACCTAACTTTTGCCTATGAATTTACCTTTTTTTTTTTGGTACCAGGGGTTGAACTCACGACCTCACCCTTGCCAGACAGGCACTTATGCCGCTGAGCTAAATCCCCAGCCCTGAATTTATCTTTTTAAGTAGAGTCATGTGATATTAGCCTTTTGTCTTTGGCTTATTTCACCTCCTGTAATGTTTTTAAGATTCATTGGGCAGCCAGACAAAGTGATGCACACCTGTAATCCCTGTACCAAAGGAGGCCGGAGTAGGAGAACTTCAAGGTTGAATTCCACCTGGGCAGTTGAATGAGGCTCTGTCTCAAAAACTAGAAAAAGACTGGAAATGTAGTTTTGTGGCCCTGAGTTTGCTACTTAGTACTGGTAAGAAAAATGAAAACAAAGAAAAACTTTCATCATGGTTCAGCCATAATGTTGCATGAAACAAAACTTCATCCCTTTTTATGGCTGAGTAAATACATCTTTGTATTTGTAAATACATCTTTTATACTGAGATTGAGTTTGTCTGCTATCAGTTTATCTATTATCTGTTGTTGGATACTTGAATCGTTTTTACTTTTTGGCTATTTTGAATAGTGCTACCATGAACATCTGCATACAAGTGTCTGTTGAGGGTCTCTTTGATTATTTTGGGGGTATACTTGCTGGTTATGTGGTAACAGTAGTTTAACTTGTCCAGGAACTGCTAAATTGATGATCAAAATCGATATGCTGTTGCATTCCCACCAGCAGGTTTCTAATTTTTTACCTCATCCTGGCCTACACTTGTAATCCACCTCCCCACCCCTTTTTTTTCCTTTTGGTACTGGGAATTGAACTCAAGGAGTGCTAAGCTATATTCCTAGCTCTTTTTAAATATTTTAAGACAGTGTCTTGAGTTGCTTAGGCCAGATTATAGCTATCAAAGTATGTATGAAGTGATATCTCTTGATTTTGATTTGCATTTCCATAGTAACTAATGATTCTGAGCATCTTTTCATGTACTTGTTGGTAATTTGTGTATTTTTAGGAAAATGCTTTGGCTGTCTTTTAAATTGGATTGTCCTTCTGTTGTCGAGTTGGAATCTTCTATATAGTTCTCTATTATGGATGCTAGCACCTTGTCAGATAACAGGTACTGTATGATTTGTAGAGCTTAGGAATTTGGAGGGTTTTTTCCTACTAGTATCATTTGAACAAAATAGTTTAAATATGAATAAATCTTACACGTTTGGATACTAGTGGAATCTCAGAACGAGATAAAATTTTGAAGCTTGCTAGGTATTTATAGTTTTATTTAGTCATTGTAATTCTTTCTGATCTCTGTGAAACCTAGAACTCACAAACCTCAGATCTGGTAAAAAGGTTTGAGGGTCAGTCCTAGCATATATAAAAATTGTTAAATTACTTTATTCCTAAGGGAGAGATATTTAAGTTGTATATTGATTGTGTCTTTTGTCTCTTAGTCTGAAGGTCATATTCCAAGGGGAGAATCACGATGGAAAGTCTACCCTAAAACCTCAAAGCTGCTTATCTCAGCGCTGCACTGGCATATGCCTCACCTGCACCCTGCACTGGGCTGTCCCGCTTGGGAGCAGTTTTGTGTGCTAACGCTCACCTCAGCCAGGACCTCTCTCACCTGAGTGCCTGTCTGGTTGTGGTATAAATGTTTGAGAGGAGGCCAACAAACCCAGGTGTTTTCCTGTGTTGTATCTCTTTAGATCAGAGGGTTCATTTAGCAGTTTGAGGTTAATAGAAAGCAAAGATTCTTGGACTTTTTACAGGATTGTTTTTCATATACTGTAGCTTGAGAATTCATATTACAAGCCCTTATTTCCTGATTACCTACTGTACGTCCTCTCTGCGCTCACTGAGTGTTCATTCCCTAGCTAGTCCCCATTGGAACTCTCCTTCCTCCTTTGCCTACTTTTCCAAGAACCAACTTCTCCATTCTGGCTCAAGTATTGGAGGAAAAGGCACTTATAATTATTTATGTGACACGAATACAGCTACACAAGTAAATTTTTTTTTTTTTTTTGCGCGGTACTGGGGATTGAACTCATGACCTCATGCTTGCCAGGCAGGCTCTTATGCCACTGAGCTAAATCCCCGGCCCCTCTTGAACACAGCTACATAAGAAATGCTTGTTTACATTTGTTTTTAATAAAATCCTTTATTAGCTAGAGATGGGGCAAAGTCAGAAGATGTGAGTGTCTCCTCATGTTAAGGCCTTTCAGTTAAGTTTGTGGGGATGTGCTTAGCGCAGTGAAATAGAAATCGAAGTGTATTGGTTCTCCTATAGGTTCCTGCAGTGTATTGCTTTTCACCTTTAGTCGCTTTCCTCCTAAGGCCCTCTCCCTAGCCTCTGTTCCTGCCTCTTTGCTTTTGGTAGCACAGAGGTAGGGAGATCATAATTTTACATGTCTCTCCTAAGTGCTTATCTCTAAGCTCCTCCAGTCCTGGGTGTGTCACGGATTTATCCATTTGTGCTCTATGTCTTGTTACTTGTAGGGCTGCAGTAGTGATTGTTTAACCATGGCATTATACTTAGAAGAATAGTTTCTGTCATTTCTAGATGTTCTGGGATGATAGAGACCGGCAGTCCGCTTCATAGGGGACAGAAAGGATGCAGTGAGAAGGTCCAGCATATCCTGGTGCCGCTGGGATTCTTGCATCAAGAGGAGAGAGAATGGGAGCAAGATGGTGTGGGAGGAGGAGTGCTGCAAATTTTACGAAAGTGTCATCAAGGCACAGGCTCAAGAAGATTAATACAAAATAAATGGTCTCTATCATCTCAGACCCTCTAGAAACAACAGGAACGTTTTTGGGGCAGACAGGAGCTAAATGTGTGGCTGGTGGCCCTTGCCATGTAGAATGAGAATGTGCTGTGGTGTTCCTGATTTTGACTCAGAGGGCAGATGGCTTTTCACCCTGTGGTGTTCTTTGGGAATGGCCTGTGGATCACCATTTTCTTCATTAGAGAATGGCATCAAATTGAACCATCACAGAATGGGTTTTGCTGTTTATTATGGTTTTTAGAGTTTATTGTTTGATGTATGGCTAACCTGTTTTCTTAACTTTTTCCTTGTTGCTTGTCTCTTGCCTGTTCTGTCCTCAGTCTAGCTGTTTACTTAGGGAGGGGGGAGGGGTGGCACTAATAATGATCATTTAATTTGCATGGCACTTTGACCAGTTTATAGATATGTTGTGGGACATTCCTGTGGGGTAGCAGAGTTGGCTGCCTCAGGTTTTGCAGATGAAAGAAGTGGCACTTGTGGGTTAAACTGGCCAAGTTACCAAACAAGTGGCAAAAGTGGGAATTATTTAGATTTAGGTTTCCAGGTTCTAGACATAGTACTTTTTCCATTGCATCATGCGGGAGAGTCAATACAAAACAAAATTTAGTAGAGGAAGCAATTGTTCCTTGTTAAGATAAAATATATTTTTGCTCATTTTACTTGCTAAAATTTTTCCAAGTGCTTTTGTTTCCCCCCTAGTACTGAAAGATTGAACCCAAGGACCCTCTATCACTGAGCTACATCCCAAGGCTTCTCTCTCTACCCTCTTTTTTAGATAAATTGCCCAGATGTGATCTGCCAGCCTCAGCCTTTCTAAATTCTGGGAATATAGGAGTGCACCACTGCCCCCTGCTCCAGGTGATTTTTTTTTTTTTAAGCCCATTTTTTCTTGGTCCCTCTCTTCTGTTTAGTTTGACTCCAGATAAGAAAGGAATTCTCCAAGCTCCCTAGGTCAACCTCTGTTGACAAGTGGGAGAGGGGTTTTGTGCTTCTCAAATCTCTTGGGAACATGGCAGATGGTTGTCACTTTTCCTTTGTCTCATCATCTTTTATATTTATATTTTCTACCTCTTTGCTGTGACCTGAGAAACAAAAATAGGGTCAAGCGAGAAGGCTGTTGCTGAAGATTGTATGCTGCTGCACTGTCCATTTGCCTTTTCATTCTTTGGGATCTTAAAGCTCCAGGTTAATTTGCTAATTTGAGGTGCTCTTCTTGAATGTGCAAAGGTGATTAGTTTGGAATTGGAGGTTTCATGTTTAGGACTAGTTTTTGTTAGAGGTATGGACTTCAGTGGTTTTGAGTTTGGTTTTTGAGTGGAAAATTCAATCTATAAAAGTATGTTTAATTTATAGGGTTTGTTTGTTTTTCTTCTTCTTTTGCTGTATTCAGGATTGAACCCAGGACCTTTACACAGATACTTGTTTTATTTTTTATTTTGGGACAGGGTCTTGCTAAGTCATTATATAGCCCAGGCTGGGTTTCAATGTGTGGTCTTCCTGCCTCAGCCTTGTAGAATGTTGGAATTATAGGCATGTAGCACCATGCCTGGTTTAGAGGCTCAAAAGAGAGAACTAGAACTCTAATACATTGTGTCTTCGGATTTTGGAGTTGTAGGAGGTTAGAATGAATCTATTCACCTCTGCTTTTCCCAGCTCCTGTGTTGGTTTCACAGGAATTAGTCGTCCAGACAGTATTTTTTGCATGCCAGCATCCCCCGCCATACAGAGAGGACCCCATAAACTGTAAAAAGGTCCATTGGTTTTTATCTGGAGTGGACTAGACTCATAGAAGTCAGTTCAGCCTTTTGCTTCATTCGGTATTTTGACCTATGGTGTTGGTACTGCCAATAAAATCAAGTTTGAATGCTGTGGTTGACTGCTTTTCTCATTGCTTTGCCCAAGAAGGCCAAGGACATGTTTCAATCTGTCTCGTCCTTTATTTTCTTTCTGAGATTGTTAGCTGCCCTTTTGTTTTACAGTGTGTTTGGAGTCAGCTTTCACCTCCTAAATTCAGATGTGGTCAGTTAGTGTTAGAGTTTCTTGAATTTTAAACATGTCTGACTCATTGATTCTGTGTCTTCATATTTAGCTATATGTAAAGGAACAGTATTTTCACACTTTTTGTAAAAGTAGGTGGTTTCTTCCAAGGGTGAGAACCCTCAGAAGGTAATTTTTATTTTCAGAACTTCAAAATCGTTTAAAAACCATTTGGACTCGCACTATTGATGTTACCAGAAGTGGAGATCTGTTACGTTCAGTTACTTTGTGGAGAAGGTGAAGACCACCCTGCTTCTCCTAGCTGCAAGTGGGAGAGAGGGTCAAAACAGACAATGGGGGATGGTTGTGGAGTCCGTTTCTCACTGTTAATGTTCCTCAAGATTAAAACTTTTGGGTTTTTTGTTGTTTTGTGGTAAGGATTGAACCTGGAGCCTTGTGTGTGTTAAGAACAGGGTTTAGCTCTGAGCTACACCCCCACCCCAAAACTTTTGTTCTCCGTCTGTGAACTTTGCTTTTGTCAAATGGAATTATACTGTCAGTCTGAATTCACTCAGACCTTACAACAATTTTTTTATTGATATGTTTGTTGCATATGTTGATTATATTCATCATGGGGAGTTGGTACATGTACATGACATGTCTCTTATTATTATTATTATTTTTTTTTTGAGACAAGCTCTCACTATATATTTCAGGCAGGCCTTGAACTCATTGTATAGCTTGGGCTGGTCTCACACTTGTGGCGATCCTCTTACCTCAGCCTCCCAAGTGCTAGAATTACAGTTGTGTGCCACCACACCTGGCATATATGACATTTGTTAAAACTTTTAGCCTTCTCCCCTTTCCATCTCTGCATCTCCTGGACCCCTTTTCCAAATAGACCACTCCTTTCGATTTATATTTATACATGTTTGTAGTACATGATGACCACATTCCTCATTGGAACTTGGTGCATGTACGCAGCATTTCATGACCCACCTTCCCCTTAAAATCTCATTTTCCTTCCCTTATTCATCTCCCTTTTGAATGCTTGACATACGTGGCTATAGGAAGAACCAAAGCCCCACAATATTGGGAAATTGAGGGAGAAGGAACTGACAGTGCTGACCATGATTTCTGCTCTGAAGAAGTATGAGCGGGAACGTGGGATTTGCCCTGGAAACGGAGGTAATGGTATGTCATTCAGGCCAATAATAATCCAGCAGAAGGCAGCTGGAATGAAGTCACAGCATGCTGGGCGCCTTGGGGAAGACACAGAGGTCACCAAGCACACTAGAGGCCAGCGGATATTGGTTAGACCCGGCTTCATCCCAGCTTGTCTTTGTGGATGAGTTGTGTGAACTTGAGAGTTACCTAAACTACCTGAGCTCAGTTTCCTCATCTGCAGAATGGCGAATTATGTCATACAGGAAAGACTAAAGGAGACTGAACGATACTGCTCCATACAGTAAAAGCATTTAAATACCAGGTGTTTTAAAGTTTATTTCTTGCTTCAAAATTAATGTGTTGGTTAAACCAATTTCTGTAGGGTTACTTCCCCCTGTAATCCCATCCCAAGCACATCTGTTGTCTAGTTTGATGAATATTGATCTCCTTTTTAAAATTTAATCTCAGGAGTGGGATTTACCCCAGTGGAATAAGTGCCTGCCTGGGAAGTGTAAGGTGGTGAGTTCAATTCTCAGTACAAAAAAAAAAAATTAGTCTGCATCCTTGTGATTTTGGAGGGAGTGTTAGTTTTGCTCAGCATTGCCCTAGCCTTGAGCCTTAGGGTGTCTGGGAGGTATGGAAGGTGTGAGCTGTGTGACTGAGCAGTCCATATGCTGTGCTGATAATTAGGAGCCAGTGAGAGAGCTTAGGTTAGGGAGTTAATGCACTGGGACTGTTCCAGTAAGAATGTGAAAGGTGAGTTGAATTAAGAAAGCCTTGTAGCAGGTTGCAGTTGGCTCCTGTTAGAGGACCATGTAGATGTCAGGCACGTTCACTGCATGCCTGGTGCACAGCCTGCTCAGAGAGATGAGGTGTTCATTTGAGTAGGGAAGAAAGCACCAGGCAGGGAACTGGCACCAGATTGTGGTGTGGACAAGAAAAGCTGTTACTGTTCAGGGAACACACCATCACTGATATGAACAGTTCTGGAGATTTCAGGAAGAGACCAGATGACCTTGAAGAATGACTCAGAAGTGTTTTTGGAAGGGACAAAGCACAAGTCAGAAGGTGGTAGTAAGACACTGGGTTGGCCACTCATGGATGGTGTGGTTGGAAAGGAAAACTGTCTGTCGATGCTCTGCTCCGGCCAGATTGTGCTGCTTTGTGGCCCAGGTTTCACCATACTGCAGTTGTTTGTACTCTTGCAGAATGTGAGCCTTTTCAGGACAGTGTAGTGTTGTCCCAGGCCCTGTACATAGATGCAGAGAGAGACAGAGACAGAGGGAAAAGAAAGAAAGAAAAGGAAAGGAAAGAAAAGTAAGAAAATCAAATAACTGGATCTTTGCTGTTTATGAGTATTACAGGTTTGATATCTTGGGGTCCTCTGGAATAAAGTCTGCTTCTCCCCCGCACCCTTTCATTCCGTACTTAACAGAAGCAGTGTGTTCTTCCCTTTGCTCCCGCAGCAGTTTACAGTTGCTCCAAAGGGGATGGTGCTGGAGTACATATGCCCAAGCCCACTGCCAGGCAAGGCTTCCATCCAGGGCCTGGTATCAAGGCCTTGAGCAGCTGCTAAACTTTCCTGTGCTTCGTTGTCTTCATTTTAATAAAGTGGAGTCATCAGCTGTATCCCGCCTCATTGGGTTATTGTGAAGATTGAGTGAATTTTCACCTGTAGAACACTGGTGCTCAACTAGTATAGCAACTGCTGTTTGTCATCTTGCTAGTAACCCCTCACATCTGCTTGTGACCCGTTAGCAGTTTCTGTTGGTGCTGACTTCAAAATATGTTCTTTATTTGACCACATATCACCACCTCCATCAATATCAAATTCATCCGTGCAACTGATAGCCCTTGCCCACACTACCAAAATGGCTTATTCACCGACTGCTTTTACCTGATCCATAGGACATTTTCCACAAAATAGACAGTGTTGCCAGAACATAGTATGTCACTCCCTAGCTTAAAACCCTCCGAAGACTTCTCCCATCCAAACTACCTCTGTGCACCTTTGGCTTGTACTTGTTAAGCAGTACTGTGCTGTGCACGTGACCTGCTGTAAGCTGGTTAACATGCAGAGTCCAATCCTGTAGGTCTACAGCACCTGAGATACACTTGTAGGTGACAGTAGCATTTCTAATCTATGGACCACACGGTGGTGACCCACAGCATAGTGCAGTGTATTATTCCCCATAACAGGGGCCAAACACGGGGTGTGGATGGGTTTTCTCAGAGCAGTGTGTAGGCTGCTGAGACTCTCACTACTAGTAAGCTGTGCAACGTGATGCAGTCCAAGCAGCCAGGAGCTGCAGGGACCAAGACAACAGTGATTAACTTACTATAAGAGGGCTCCCAAAAGGAGGGGTGTTGGAACTGGTCTTTACAGAAGAGTCTGTACAATCAGATGGCGAATGGGGAAGGCAGCATGGAAGACACAGGAACCACACAGCTGAGGAGTCTGAAGCACATTTGGGAGGTTGAGAGGTGTTTGGTGTCCCTGGAGCAGGCAGTGAGAAGGAGGGCCAAGAGAGAGAGGAAAGGGCCAGAGCTCTGTTGATGTCAGAAGCTGAAGGGTCGTGAATATGTGCTGTCAGCTCTGGAATTTTCTTAAATTGTTTACATGGGAAACCAAAATGTTTTGTTAGAAAATACGTAAAACCTACAGAAAAGTACAGAGACTAATGACACTTCTGAACCCAGAACTTAAAAATAACAGATGTCGCAGTTGGGACCTGCTAAGCACTTTCCTCAGATACCCTCTCTCACATACCAGCAGGGCATGTTACTGCGAGTCATCATCGTACTAATAATTCCACCTGTAATTCGGTCACCCTCTCGCTTACACACCTGGCCATGCACGATCAGTTACCTTGGCCAGGCTGGCTGGCTGAGATGTCCCCTCTAGACTCCATGTCCTGGCTTTGAGGCAGCCTAAAGTGTTCTAGTCCTGAACTGTATACTTTGCTTGTCCCTTGGAAAATCAGCCAGTCTTCCAGGAAGTCCAGGTTCTATTCAGGAAGAAATGGCAGAAACCCAAAACTGTGTCATCTTGATCCTTAGGATTAAGTTTTTTTGTGCTTTTTTAGAGGCATGTTGTGGGGTGGGAGAAGACATTTAGCTCTTTAATTCATCTAGTGTTTATTTTTGTGATCATTATGAGGTGGGGGGTTAATACAGTTATTTTTCTCCCCAAAACATAACATGTTATATCAACACTTTCTAAGTGCAGTTGTAATTTAGTAAAGCAAGTTTTGATATATGGTAGGGCAAATACAGTTTTTATAGTTTTCCGGGTTTTTTGATTAGTGTTACACTTTTCTTTATATTTCCCTTGAATGAACTTTGGGATTGGCTTATTAAAGTAGTAGAAGCATACCACACACAGGCAGTGGGAGTTCCCATGGCTGGGGAGGGGATGAGGGGTATGAGGGATGAGGCTGGAGAGGCCGGGATGTTGGTTAGGTAGAGCAAAGTGAGTAAATTGGTTGAGCAAGTATGCTAAGTGTTTATTGAGGTATAGTGAGATCTAGGTTTCTTACTGTCTGAGAAGAGGGTATTACACACAAGGAAAGATGAAAGGCTATAAGAACTCTTGAGTTGTTGGGTTAGAATTGGAGGTATTGATAGCAACTCACAATCTTTAACATATTTACACTGTAAATACAGAAGTAGTTATAGGAATGTGTTCATATGGATTTAATATTTCTAGTTAGAAGCAGTGATGTCACAGTAGGCATGAACAGTCTTAGCTTCTACACCTTGTTTTTAAATATTAAATAGTAATTAGAGTTCTTGAAGAAATGTCTGGTTCTAGGGGTCAGGATAGGCAAAGTACCACGTGAGTCTAAAGATTGCCAGGAAGTTGTTCAAAGAATGGAACATGTCAAGAGAACACAGGAACCAGTTTGAAGGGCTTTGCACCAGCTAAATCTGGCACAGTTTGAGTGCTGAATAAATGGATGAGAAGGCAAAGCTTTGCATGTTAAGAAATGTAAAAGAATGGGTAAAGAGTATCACCAGTGGGGGTGCACACCTGTCACCGCAGCCCTCTGGAAGGAATCCAGCCAGCCCTGAGGCTGGAAGACTTAAGTTTGAGCCCACCCAGGACAATTTAGTGACTTAACACTCTTAAAAATGTTTTTTAAAAGGACTGGGAATATAGCACAGTGCAGAAGACCTGAGTTCAATTCCAGCTCTGCCAGTAAGTAAAAAAATAGCATTGCTACTGGGCAACCATTATAGAGATGGTAGATTCTCATGTGGGCATTTCCAATAGACAGTGACTATGGGTTGATATTTTACAAAGGACAAGATAACTGACAAAATCTTAAAATTCCTCCAAAGTAAACATTACAAAGAGGAAAATGATAGTATTACACTGTGGATAACTACTAAGCACCAGCTTGCCCAGGTGAGTAATGATTACCACTAATGATGGGGATGGATCACCTTGGTTCCCCTGATGCAGTGCATTGGGACAAGCAAAGCACTTGGTGCAGTGCTGCTGGGAAAGCATGATGTGACTTGAGTATGACCATGAGAAGATATAGGCCAGTCTTAGTTGAGGGTCAGTCTGTTGGAAAGTACTATATTCCAGCAGGGATTCAGAGCTCAGGAAGACAGAAGACTTACTTACCATGGACTGCTGGGTGCTGTTGGTAGATAGGTCGAGCCTGGGTGGATCCCTGGACCAGAAAGCAAAAAGACATGTTGTTGGGGGCACCTGACAGCTTCAGATGGGTGGGTTTGTGCAGTATCCATGCAGATTTCCTGTTGTGGAGGCTCATCTGCCCGTTCTGTGGGAGAGTGTCCTTGTTTTTGGAACTGTCCCCTGGAGTATGCAGCAGTGGGGCTTTGTGTCTTCAGCCTGCTCTCAAGGAATGGAGAAGAGACAGGTGGTAGTGAGTCTATGTGTAGGTAAGGTAAGGCTGTAGATGATGGAAACCCCTAGTTTGGGCAGTCTTGTGGAAGCGGGTATGTGAGTACTTTGAACTGTTTCTTTTCTCATTCGTGTGGAAACAGGGACTTGCAGTATAGTTCAGACTGCCCTCAGACTCATGGAAATCCTTGTTTCACAGCCTCCAGAGTGCTGGGATTATAGGCATATGCCACCATGGCTAGTTACTTTGAACTACTTTTTTTTTTTTTTTTGGTTCCTAGTATTGCACTCATGACCTTGCGCTTGCCAGGCAGGCACTTGTGCTGTGGGGCTATATCCCCGGCCCCATTTTGAACTATTCTTGCACTTGAAATTACTTAAAAGTAAAAAAATTTTCACTCTTTTTTGTTGGTTATACAATTAATGGCTTTCATTTTTGGCAGATTTATACATGCATGTAATACACTTTGATTAAAAAATTGTCATAATTTGTTATTTTGACTGAACCCTATGAGTCTTATAAATTGATCTGTAGAGACAGTGACTTCTTGATGGTACTGCCCTTTTCATCTAACTACATTGTATATTTTGGGTTTTTTCTTTTGTTTTGAGCTCTTATTTTTAAATTTTGAACTAGGATCTCTCTAAATTGCTCAGGCTGCTCTTGAATTTACAGTCTTTCTGCTTCAGCCTCCCAAGTAGTTGGGAATACAGGCCTGCTCCTCCCCCTTATCCCCTGTAAATGGCAGTGTCAGCTACTGTCTGTGAGAGTCATTTGTCTGTTGAGGTTTAAACATCACATACTCAAATAACCCTTAGAGAAAAAAAGAAAATTCAAGGATGTCTCAAAAGGCCTGAGGTCCAACGGTTAAAACCCCATAAGGAGCCCCAGCTAGCCCCTGAGATGCCACTGGCCCCACCCATCTGGCCCTTCTCTAGGAACTGTTGGACATCTCGCCTGTAGACAGACATGTCACCTGAGTAGTTGTGGGAGCCCCTGGACATTAGGCAGCTGCGGAGTAGGCGTGGGGCCAGGGCAGGCCTCAGCTCCTGGGTCTGGCCAGAAGCTGATTTTTGGCATTTCCTTGCAGAGTGACGGAAGCATGAGGTTGATGAGATGCTTCAGCCTCTTGGCTGTTGTATGTCTAAAAATAGGCCTGCCCAGTGTGGGGAGGAATTCAGCTGCTTCTTGGCCTGATGCAGAGAAATAGGGCCTATGACTACACATACTTGCTTGGGATGTTGGGGTGTCCAAGGTGCACAGGCAGTGTTGGCTGTGGGTTCTGCTTGGCATATTCCCTGGTCCTCACCTGCTCTGGACTTGTGGTGTTTCTTGGGCCGCCTTTTCTTCTCTTGGGCAGAGAGACTCTTTGCTGACCGTAGGTACAGATGGAGCAGAGATACTGTTGAGGTAGTACAGACATCACAAATGTAAGGAATGAGGTGTTAACTGAAATCGTTTTGGGGAGAGGTGTTGAGGTACATTCTTGCCATGTCCCATCTGGCCTCAAATTTGATATCCTCTGCCTTAGCCTCCAGAGTGCTGGGATTATAATCATGCGCCACCACACCCAGCATGGGTGATATTTTAAGATAATTTTTGTTGTGTTTTTAGTCAGGGTCTAGCTGTGTGGTTCGGGCTTGTCTTGAACTTACTATGTAGCCCAAGAGGTCCATGAACTTGTATCCATCTTCTTGCTTCAGCCTCCTAAATGCTGGGATTATAGGTGTGCACCACCACTTCCAGCATCAACGTGATTATTTTCTATATAAACACTAATGAAATGAAAAGGGAGAAAATATAGTCTTGCTACTGTGGATAGTCAAAAAGGTTTGCATTTTTCCACTTCATTTCCTTTGGCCCCATCTAAGTGAATGCCTGACTTCTGTAATTGAATTACAGTACAGCTATGAGTTTTATATGCTACTCTTTATCTGTTGCTACACAATAAGCTTTTGCATTTTTTGTTTTACCATATTGAAGACTGAACCCAGGGCCTTTTTACCGAGCTATACCTGTAGCCTTTTTCATTTTTTGAGATGTTTTCTCACTAAGTTGCTCAGGTCGGGCTCTAACTTGGCATCCTCCTGCCTCAGCCTCAGAGTGATTGGGTTATAAATGTATAGCACCAGCATTTTTGTTGGTTATTCTTTCTTTCATTCCTTCCTTCCTTCCTTTCTTTTTTTGTCTTTTTGAGACAGGGTCTCGCTATGCAGGTCAGGCTGGCCTTGAGCTCATTTTGTAGTCCAGGCTGGTCTCAAACTTGCAACAATCCTCCTGCCTCAGCCTCCCAAGTGCTGGGATTACAGGTGTGAGCCACCGCACCCAGTTTACATACTGTTTCTTTAAGTGGATATAATCTAATTTGCTTAATCATTTTCAAATGATAAAGAGTTAGGTTGTTGTCAGGTTTATCCCTTACAGCTAGTAGCACTGGAGCAATCTGTTGGTAGTCCTTTTTTTTTTTTTTTTTGGTTTGAAATTTTATTACCAATTTGCTTTTCTAAAGAGTTGTAATAGGGGGATTTTAGCTCAGTGGTATAAGCACCTGCCTGATAAGGGCAAGGTCATGAGTTCGATCCCCCCCAAAAAAAAGAGTTGTTGTAATTTATGTTCATTTGTCATTTTTTGTACCACCTTCACCTTCATAATAACCTCACCAGATATGATAGCATCTTAAATATTTTTGAAAATTTTAATAGCTCTAAATTTGTGCCTTTGTGTTTTTTGTTTTTTGGCCTGAATGTATTTGATCATGATTGAAGGTGGAAATGTTTACAATTTATGTAGCTAGAATAAAACAGATTTTGACACTCATAGAGCAGACTTCACGTATCTGCTGCATTCTGGTGGATTTCTTTGCTCTGAGGCAGTGAACAGAGGAGTAAACTTTACTGAGTTGATTCCTAATCCACTTTCATGCTCCTTTCTGCTCTCCCAGCTGACACTCTTGGTACATCATCTTACACTGAAGGTCCAAGTATGCTGTGGTCACTGAGGAATGGGGGGCTCCACTGCCCTGGGCAGGTCTGGGCCCCTGGTAGACAGACCCACTTTGCACACATGAAGCAAATGGTGTGGGTGTAGCTAGGTGCATGCTGCTCGGCTCAGCCCCAGCCAGTCCCAGGACACCTTCCTAACATGCTTCAGTCTGTGAGAGGGAGACTTCTGCCAGAAGTGCGGCTGGACTCCGCATAGGCATTTCATAACCCACCTCTCTGTTTAATAAGAATGTTTTGCTTTTCTAAACTTTTTTGAGCCCCAGTGTACAAAAGGGAATACTGATACATCTTAGGTCCTGGTGAGGATTTATTAACATTTGTGTAAAGCACCTGATAGATGTGTGGCATATGTTAAGCCAGGTATTACTTGGCTTACTTTTTTGTCATTGCTGGGACAAAAAAAGCTTGGTTACTTTTTTGTCATTGCTGGGATAAAATACACCCAGAGTAAAGGCAGGAAAGGTTTATTTAGCTTACTGTTTGTGGAGGTTTCAGTCCACAATCAGTGACTCCAAGGCAGGGTGGCCTGGTACAGGGGCAACAGTTCAAGGCAGCAGCCAGCAAAAGCAGCAGGAGCAGAAGGGGGCAGAGCAAGCATCTTTTCCTCCTTAATACTGTATGTACACAAGCAAACGTCACTCTAGGGCAGGTGTAGCATTCACAAAGTCTCCTTGCCCTCCTCTGGAACAGGATGAGGATACTACAAAATTAAAAATCCTGGTTCTCTACTGAGTCTCTTAGTTAAACTTCTGAACAGCTCAGATTTATACAATATATCAACCATAACACTATCTCACCCAAGTGTCAGGATTTCAAAAACATGGGTTTGGAAGCTCTTAGTTCCTTTTGTAGCACAGTGAAAGGAAAAATTAGAATCAAAAGAATATGAGTTAAGACTTTCAGTTCCAGTTTGCACTAAAGAGTGATTTTGGGAAAGGGGTTTTCCTGCCTCATACCATTAAAATTATACAGCTTGCCATGAAGTTGCTTAATGAATGGTGTTTATAAGGTATTAGGAGCCACGAACTTGAGGCTAAGTTAAGATGTGCACTCTGCTCTGAGGGAGACTCGCAGAGAATACCACATTTCAGCAACTCTTAGGATTCTGAGAACCATGTGGTCTGACTTTTCAGGAGGGATTTATGGACCTGAGGGGTGATGGCAGAGGCCTGAGTGGCTTGGTGGAGAGGTGGGGAGGAGCAGAAACTGCCAGTAAGATACCACAGAACATCCAGGCCTGTGGAGAGGGCAGCATTGTTGCAGTGTGCAGCTCGCTGAGCGGGGCAGGGCAGGAAACTTCAGGAGGTGTCCTTTGGGGCCAGAAAGATGAAAATGGCTGTGGCAGGAATAAGGAGCAAAAGAGAATACAGGGAAGAGCAGCCTCATGATTACGCTGTGTAGTAAATGCAGAGTTTAAGAAATGAATTTGGGGTTATTCCAAAGCTTCTGACTCAGAACGGCCATGCTTTTCCTTACAGATAGGAAGCCTGGGCAGTTAAGGAAAGAACAACAGTGTCTTGGTTTTGAAAATGAATTGGTGAGTGCCTAAGAATAAATACACTTTGTCATCTTTTAGAAATTATTCCTGTTGGCAAGTGGCACTGCCCAGAGAGATTGCATGCAGAAGTGACTGACCTGTTTCCCCACTTCCAACTAAAGACGCTGAGTAATGACCTGTTTCTTCATGCAGGCCCTGGCTCCCCCTGTCTCTGGTTCAGAGCCCACTCTTTCCACTTGCCACTTGGTTTTTAGCATCTTCCAGTTTTGAACTTTGGGAATGTTTTGGAGTTTGGGATGCACTTTACCTGACGTTTCTAGGTGTTTTGTTGAGAGAGGAGTTTGAGTCCCTGTTTTGTGCTATGTTGGATGAAATAGAAGTCTCTCACTCCCCAGGTGATAGTAGTGTACTCTGAAACCCTAGGAATGAGAGAGAGCACCTTATCAGGTAGGGTCTCAGTAGAAGACAGATGGCACATTCAGACTAGTAACTGGAGGAGCACTTAGTAGTGTCACTGAAAGTTCACTCAAGAAGTGATTCCAGATGTGAATGGTTTTCATGTGGGAATTAAGCGCTGACCCAGCTTTGGAAGACTTGGAGTTGGGGAGGCCAAGCAAGCTGCTCTGATGGTCTCAGGCCACAGCATATGCTCTGTGGAGCTCCAGAGGCTACTACTGTTTTAAACTCCAAACGAGACCCATGCTGGGAAAGGCCCTGGAAAGTAAACCCCAGCTCTGGTGTGCAGAAAAAGACATGGCAGGGGATGATCATAAAGCTGAATTGGTACTGCAGAAGCTCACAAAGGGTGAGCAGGGTTTGGAGAACCAGTGGGAAGTGAAGAGTTTTCTGGTCTGGAAGTCTCAGTGTGTGAGGAAGTGGTTCCTGGAAGCTGGAGAAAGTGGGTTTATGTCAGACAATTGGCCAAGCTGTGTCTGTGGGGGAGGGGGTTTCCACCAGCTTCAGTCACTGCAGGATGGGAACAAGTAACTGCCTCTGTCTCACTGCCTCTACATTGGGCCAGAAGGCAGAACATGACAGTTGGTAGAGAGTCCTTTCAGTGCCCCTCCCAGGTGTACTTTTGGATGGAGGTGAGTGAAGAGTGAAGAGTGGGGTGGGGGCCAAACTGAGAACATCCCTTCATAACTGGAAGCATATAGATTGATAATATCTTGAGGACTGGAGGTGTTTTTGTTTCTTGGGTTATCACACTGAATTACATCCTTACCCCCTTTTTAATTTTTTGACACAGGGTCTCTAAGTTGCTAACTTGTCCAGGCTATACTCTTCTTGCCTTAGCCTCCCAGAATTCTGGGGTTGTAAGGCATGCACCACCATGCCCAGTTGATGGCAGCATTTTTTAAAGCAAGGAAGGGGAAGCAATGCAGTAAATCCTTCAATGAAAGAAGATGCGGGTACTTACATGAGAGGAGCTTTCTTGAGCAATTTGGAAAACTTTGGGAAGAGTGTGAAGAATGGGGAGTGGGGTGGTTTTGAATATGTGAAGGCAGAACAGTTAACTGTTGGCTTTCTGTAAGACAGCGAGGTTGTCAGCCTTCAACAGGATGGAGAATATGGCCATCACCGGATGGTCATCATGTGGATCTGGAAGGTTCTGGACCTAACTAGTTCACTTCCACCCTCCCTGAGATATGCAGACAAACAGGAATATGTGAAGAAATCAGGAGAGGGAGAGAGAAGTGTTGGTAAACCTCCTCTTCAAGTATGTATAAAAGTTCCTTAGGGATTTCAGACTTCCTCTGGGGTATCTAATTTTCTAGTCAAATATTTTAGTCATGTTTTAGTCAAATATATATTCAGGCATTTGTTGTTATTCATAATGCTTTAAAATTGATCACAGTGATGCTTTTAAAAAAATGGAGTGGTATTGGGGTGCTCTTCATTATTAGCTTGCTTAATATGCTAATGATAAAATTGTAAATAGTCCAGGTGTGTATTTTCTACTGCTGGTTTACTTGGTTTTCTTAATTAGTTTGCTTGGAACTTGTAAAAAAATAAACTTGCATCCTCTTCTGGTGCTTATGTAAGAATATTTAGCTGCACTGGTGCTCTGCAGGAAGTATTGTCCGTTGATTTTTTTTTTTCCCCTTCTAGCTCATGGACTATAACAACAGGGGAAAGGGTATCTTCCAGGACAAGAAATCTATAGGCAGAGGCCGAGGACAGATCTGCAGAGGAATTATGGCCATATCTGTCTTCCCTATCTGGAGATAAGGTTCTCTGTAACCAGGCAACTGGAGACCTGTTGTGCTGATGTTTAAAATGGTCTTCAGCTCCTAGTGGCTCCTATTTAGGGAAAACACAGAGCAAGCAGCACTACTGTGTATGCATTCAAACTGTCAAAAGTGTGGTTTTATAATTCACAGAAAAATTAAACAACATGGATTCATTTATAGAGATCGTCTTGGCTGCTTTTCATTCCTTCAACTGCCAGATTCAATGTTTTTATTCACCGTAACCCCATTCAGCCTTCTCTTTTCCATGTCAAAAAGGCCGCTGGCATTAAGAGCCAGAGTCAAATCATGCTGCAAACAAGAAACGTGTGCATGGACAGGATTATTCTTGATAGAGGATAGAAATGATAGGGTGGAGAACTAGCTGGGGCTGTGTTGGAGGTCCTTGTCAGAGGCCTTTGCTGAAGAAACCACCTACAAGAGTTGTTGGCAGCCACCTACTTCAAGGCCTATCTCTGACGGAATAGAGGACCTTTGCTCCTGGCCATGTGGAAGATCCTTTGGGCAGTGTAAAGAACAGAGCCTGCAGGACCACCACACTGGGCCCTCCACCCTATTATTTAGCAGCACTGTGAGTGCCATGCCTCAGTTTCCTCATCTGTAAAACAAGGATGTTCATGTAAATGCTGGAACAGTCCCATCAGTTTAATGACCATTTAAGTAGCTCTTACCTGTTGCCCAGAAGATTAACTGAACAAAGAAATAGCAGTCTGTTGCAGAGGCATTTAAAGAGGATGAGAAGCCCTTTCTTTTAGACTCAGACATCTCTTATATGTGAATATTTAAAGATGACTTTGGCTCATGTTTCTGTATAATGTAATACCAAAGATAGAGGCTCTTTTTACCCTGTTTGCTCTTGTCGCTTGCAGCCACCATGAACGACTGCCCCTTAGCCATGCCATTCTGCCTTGAAGCATGGACTGAAACCAGCTGAGCATGGACTGAAACCTCCACAAACTGTAAACTAAATAAACCTTTCCTTCCCTGCCCCAAAAAACCCAGCCAACCAACAAACAAAAAGATAGAGGCCCTTATCTGGCTATTTTAGATGCAACATATTTCAGAACTGTGTTATGTTTTCAGAAGTTGGGGTTACTGCCTGTCTTCCCCTGTGATCCTTGTTTACTTTCGAATTACTCCTTCAAGGTTCTCGTGAGGACTTAAGATTAGTTGGGTTTTCCCTTATACCTGGACATGTAGGATTTTACAGGGAGGTTTGCAGCTTCCTCCAGCTCTACTTAGATCCATCATATTCTGCTTTCTACAGTTTTCTTACCCCCACAGAATCATCTATGAATTTCTAGCTTCATTCTCTAAACCTATTTCTTATGCTATTAAACATCTGCACAGAATGCCTGCTGTGTGTGCACTGTACTGTTCAAATAACAGGAAGATTATGGTAAGGAATAGGCAGTCTCTTTCCTTGAGGAATTTCTATACTAGTAGGGGAGAGACAGGCAGTAAACAAAGAGCATGTGTGTATCTCTTGGGAGTACTAGGGATAAAGGAGGAGAGGAGATGGAGACAAGGTAAGGTAGTAGTTAGGTGTTTTTAGCAGGATGACCAGGGAAGGCCTTACATTGCAGCTCCCCTAAAGAGGGCTTAAGAGACAAACTTAATAAAGCATTAGGAGAAAACTGTCTCCTAGAACTTCACCCCAGCTCATGTGTCTTTCCTAAGTTTCTGTGTGTGTGTGTGTGTGTGTGTGTCAAACTCACAACCTTGTCCTTGCCAGGCAGGTGCTATGCTGTTGAGCTATATCCCAAGCCCTCATAAGTTCTTCAAACAATTTTTTCCCCCTAAAATATAGCAGTTGAACCTAGGACCTTCGCATTGAATGAGCTACATTCCGCAGACTTTATTTTTATTTATTTTTTAAGCTTTGATGCAGGGTCTTGCTTTATTGTTAAGTTTACCTAGGCAGGGTTTGAACTTGTGTTTCTCCTGCCTTTGCCTCCCACAGTGGTAGGATTGTAGTTGTGTGCCACCATGCTGCATTATGAACAGTTGAATTTGGAAGTTATTTGGAGCAGTTTGACCTTGTGAGGCTACAGACCCAAGCAAAAGGAAGAGTAAAATCAGTTCTTGATTAATTGTTTTAAGAGGATGAGGCATTAGCAAAGATTAATACAGAATGGTGGCTCAGTCTAGCAGCTCTGGGAAGAGTCTGGGTGCTATACTTTATATTCTTCCTTTTTTTTCTCTCTGTTTTTTGCTGTCTCCAAAGTGACTGTTTTAAATCCTGTTTTATAGGAATACCTAGTAATAGCTTTGTGATTTCTAGATTGGCAGGGGAAAGCTAGGTGAGGCTGCAGGTGCTGGAATGTCTTGCAGCATTCTGAAAGAGTCTGGTAGCAAAGTCAGTGCTACTGTCTGGCCTGGGGTTAGCCTTTGTGCCTGGGAATGGCAGGCAGGTGACTGAGAGGGTTACCTGAGACCAAACTAAAGCAGGAAGCCTGAGCCTAGAGTTTCAGTGGGTAACTGCGGCATGAAGCATTTGTAGTGATACCCTGGGATCACGAGTCATCGCAGGTAGTTGGCAATTATAGTAACACTGCATCAGCATGCTTGTGGACATGAAGAACTGGCTTCAGTTCTCAGGCCTGTTTCCCAGCTCTGGAGTGGACACAGCAGCAGCTGTGGAGAGGCTGCCTCAGTACTGACTCTCAGCCTGGGGCCAGTCTAATATGCGAAACAAAAAAATGAAGGTGCTTTTTCTTACCCTTCACCCCCATAACTGAAAGACTTATTTGAAAGTAATTGTTTTTTCATGGACAGTAATAATATAGTCCCATACTTAATCCAATGAAACTTTGGAGGCTCATTTGTCTACTAATGAAATTCTTTTTTTGAGTCAGGGTCTTACTATGTTTTTTCCTAATGGAAATCTTTGAAAACTGTGTTGAATTTATAAACAGTGATTCTTTCATTTCTACCACAGACTCCTGCTTCATTCTTTACATAATTTCTCTGCTTATTTGCATTATCAGAAATAGAATAAGAAAAAAGATGGCATTCAAACTAGTCAGCTTCATCTGGGCATCTGAATTGTCTTAGACCTGATTTTGTTTGTACAGAGCAGCATGTCTCATGTCTGTCTGTCTTCTCTCCCATTTCTAGGAGGGCTGTTGGCCTGCTGCGGTGCTGCTGAACAGTATGCAGTCCTTTCGGGAGCAAAGCAGTTACCACGGAAACCAGCAGAGCTACCCACAGGAGGTACACGGCTCATCCCGGATAGAAGAGTTCAGCCCTCGCCAGGCCCAGATGTTCCAGAATTTTGGGGGTGCAGGTGGCAGTAGTGGTGGCAGTGGTGGCAGCAGTGGTGGTGGACGACGAGGAACAGCGGCGGCGGCTGCTGCAGTGATGGCTAGCGAGACGTCTGGTCACCAGGGGTACCAGGGGTTCAGGAAAGAGGCTGGAGATTTTTACTACATGTCAGGCAACAAAGAACCCGTGGCAACAGGAACCCCACAGCCTCCTCAGCGAAGGCCTTCTGGGCCCGTGCAGAGCTATGGACCCCCCCAGGGGAGCAGCTTTGGCAATCAGTATGGGGGTGAGGGTCATGTAGGCCAGTTTCAAGCCCAGCACTCCGCCCTTGGTGGAGTGTCTCATTATCAGCAGGATTATGCAGGGCCTTTCTCTCCCGGGAGTGCTCAGTACCAGCAGCAGGCTTCCAGCCAACAGCAGCAGCAAGTACAACAGTTGAGACAACAGCTTTACCAGTCCCATCAGCCTCTGCCTCAAGCCGCTGGCCAGCCCACCTCTGGCTCGTCCCACCTACAGCCAATGCAGCGGCCCTCAACTCTGCCATCCTCTGCTGCTGGCTACCAGTTAAGAGTGGGGCAGTTTGGCCAGCACTACCAGTCTTCTGCTTCTTCCTCCTCTTCCTCCTCCTTCCCTTCGCCACAGCGTTTCAGTCAGTCTGGACAGAGCTATGATGGTAGTTACAGTGTGAATGCTGGCTCCCAGTACGAAGGGCATAATGTGGGCTCTAATGCACAGGCTTATGGAACGCAATCAAATTACAGCTATCAGCCTCAATCTATGAAAAATTTTGAACAGGCAAAGATTCCACAAGGGACCCAGCAAGGGCAACAGCAGCAGCAGCAGCAGCAGCAGCAGCAGCAGCAGCAAACGCAGCCGCAGCAGCAAACACAGCCGCAGCAGCAGCAGCAAACGCAGCCGCAGCAGCAGCATCCCCCTCAGCATGTGATGCAGTACACCAATGCTGCCACCAAGCTTCCCCTGCAGAGCCAGGTTGGGCAGTACAGCCAGCCTGAGGTTCCTGTGAGGTCCCCCATGCAGTTTCACCAGAACTTCAGCCCCATATCCAATCCCTCTCCAGCTGCCTCTGTGGTTCAGTCTCCAAGCTGCAGCTCCACCCCCTCTCCTCTCATGCAGAGTGGGGAGAATCTCCAGTGCGGGCAAGGCAGTGTGTCCATGGGTTCCAGAAACCGAATTTTACAGTTAATGCCTCAGCTCAGTCCAACACCATCGATGATGCCTAGTCCTAATTCTCATGCTGCAGGCTTCAAAGGGTTTGGGCTAGAAGGGGTGCCAGAAAAGCGGCTGACAGATCCTGGGTTGAGCAGTTTGAGTGCTCTAAGTACCCAAGTGGCCAATCTTCCTAACACTGTCCAGCACATGTTACTTTCTGATGCCCTAACTCCCCAGAAGAAGACCTCCAAGCGGCCCTCCTCGTCATCTAAGAAGGCAGACAGCTGCACAAACTCAGAAGGCTCCTCGCAGCCAGAGGAGCAGCTGAAGTCCCCGATGGCAGAGTCCCTGGACGGAGGCTGCTCCAGCAGCTCAGAGGACCAAGGTGAGAGAGTAAGGCAGCTGAGCGGCCAGAGCACCAGCTCTGACACCACCTACAAGGGCGGAACCTCGGAGAAAGCTGGTGCCTCACCCACACAGGGTGCTCAGAATGAGCCCCCAAGACTGAGTGCCAGTCCCGCAGCTAGAGAGGAGGCTGCCTCCCCGAGTGCTAAGGACACCCCACTGTCATCGGAGGGGAACCCGAAAGTCAATGAGAAGACAGTTGGGGTGATTGTGTCCCGGGAAGCCATGGCAGGTCGGGTAGAAAAATCTGGTGGACAGGATAAAGGCTCCCCAGAGGATGATCCTGTGGCCACTCAGCGGCCACCCAGCAACAGTGGGGTGAAGGAAGCCAGTCACACATCAGTTCCACAGCCAGAGCCTCCAGGAGGAGGGAGCAAAGGGAACAAGAATGGTGACAGCAGCTCCAGCCACAATGGAGAAGGAAATGGCCAGGCTGGCCACTCCGCAGTGGGCCCTGGTTTCACAGGCAGGACTGAGCCCAGCAAGTCTCCTGGAAGCCTGCGCTATAGTTACAAAGAGAGTTTTGGGTCAGCTGTGCCACGAAATGTCAGTGGCTTTCCTCAGTATCCTACAGGGCAAGAAAAGGGGGACTTCCCTGGCCATGGGGAACGAAAGAGTAGAAACGAGAAGTTCCCCAGCCTCCTACAGGAAGTGCTTCAGGGCTACCACCACCACCCTGATAGGAGGTATTCCAGGAGTGCTCAGGACCATCAGGGGATGGCCGGTGGCCTGGAAGGAACTGCGAGGCCCAATGTCTTAGTTAGTCAAACCAATGAATTAGCCAGCAGGGGCCTTCTGAACAAAAGCATTGGATCCCTGTTAGAAAACCCCCACTGGGGACCCTGGGAAAGGAAGTCAAGCAGCGCAGCTCCTGAAATGAAACAAATCAATTTGGCCGACTATCCAATTCCCAGAAAGTTTGAAATAGAGCCTCCATCATCAGCTCATGAGCCTGGGGGCTCACTCTCTGAGAGGAGATCAGTGATCTGTGACATTTCTCCTCTAAGACAGATTGTCAGGGACCCAGGGGCTCATTCACTGGGGCACATGGGTGCCGACACCAGAATTGGGAGGAACGAACGTCTCAACCCAAGTTTAAGTCAGTCCGTCATTCTTCCAGGTGGATTGGTGTCCATGGAAACAAAGATGAAATGCCAGAGCGGGCAGATAAAAGAGGAAGACTTTGAACAATCCAAATCCCAAGCTAGTTTCAACAACAAGAAATCCGGAGACCACTGTCATCCCACTAGCATCAAGCATGAATCTTATCGTGGCAATGCCAGCCCAGGAGCAGCAGCCCATGATTCCCTTTCAGACTACGGCCCCCAAGACAGCAGGCCCACGCCTATGCGGCGAGTCCCTGGCAGAGTTGGTAGTCGGGAGGCCATAAGGGGTCGGTCCCCTTCTCAGTACCATGACTTTGCAGAAAAGTTGAAGGTATCTCCTGGGAGGAGCAGAGGCCCAGGAGGGGACCCTCATCACATGAACCCCCACATGACCTTTTCAGAGAGGGCAAACAGGAGCTCTTTGCATGCTCCTTTCTCTCCCAACTCAGAAAGCCTGGCTTCTGCATATCACACAAACACACGGGCTCATGCTTATGGGGACCCGAACACAGGTTTGAATTCCCAGCTCCATTATAAGAGACAGATGTACCAGCAGCAACAAGAAGAGTATAAAGACTGGAGCAGCAGTTCTGCTCAGGGAGTGATTGCTGCCGCACAGCACAGGCAGGAGGGACCTCGGAAGAGCCCACGACAGCAGCAGTTTCTTGACAGAGTACGGAGCCCTCTGAAAAACGACAAAGACGGTATGATGTATGGCCCACCAGTTGGTACTTACCATGACCCTGGCATGCAGGAAGCTGGGCGCTGCCTCATGTCCGGTGATGGTCTGCCTAACAAGGGTATGGAATTGAAGCACAGCTCCCAGAAGTTACAAGAATCTTGCTGGGATCTGTCTCGGCAAACTTCTCCAGCCAAGAGCAGTGGGCCTCCAGGAATGTCCAGTCAAAAAAGGTATGGACCACCCCATGAGACTGATGGGCTTGGGCTTGCTGAGTCTACACAGTCATCAAAACCTAGTAATGTAATGCTGAGGCTCCCTGGCCAAGAGGATCATTCTTCTCAAAACCCCTTAATCATGCGGAGGCGTGTCCGCTCTTTTATCTCTCCCATTCCCAGTAAGAGACAGTCCCAAGACATAAAGAACAGTAACACCGAAGATAAAGGGCGCCTCCTTCACCCATCCAAGGAAGGCACTGATAAAGCATTCAATTCCTATGCCCATCTTTCTCACAGTCAGGATATTAAGTCTATCCCTAAGAGAGATTCCTGCAAGGACCTTCCAAGCCCAGATAATAGAAACTGCCCTGCTGTTACCCTCACAAGCCCTGCTAAGACCAAAATACTACCCCCACGGAAAGGACGGGGGTTGAAACTGGAAGCTATAGTTCAGAAGATCACATCTCCAAATATCAGGAGGAGTGCATCTGCAAACAGTGCCGAGGCTGGGGGAGACACAGTGACGCTGGACGACATACTGTCTCTGAAGAGCGGCCCTCCTGAGGGCGGTACGGGGGCTGCTCAGGAGGCTGAGATGGAGAAGAGAAAAGGTGAGGTGGTGTCAGACCTAGTGAGTGTAGCGAGCCAGGAGGCCAGCAGTGACAAGCCCCTCGCGCGGGCTGCAGAGGAGTGGCGTGGCAGTGGGGAAGACAAAGCGAAAGCAGAGATGCATTCAGAGGCAGCTCCTCCTGGAAAGGAAGCCCCTGGTGCCATGACGTCCTCGACCTCACAGAAGCCTGGCAGTAACCAAGGGAGACCAGATGGTTCTCTTGGTGGGGCTGCACCTTTAATCTTTCCTGACTCAAAGAATGTAGCTCCAGTGGGCACATTGGCCCCTGAGGCAAACCCCAAGGCTGAAGAGAAGGAGAATGAGTCAGTGACCATTTCACCCAAACAAGAGAGTTTCCCCCCAAAGGGGTATTTCCCTTCAGGAAAAAAGAAGGGGAGACCCATTGGTAGTGTGAATAAGCAAAAGAAGCAGCAACAGCCACCACCCCCGCCTCCCCAGCCACCTCAAATACCAGAAGGTTCTGCAGATGGTGAGCCAAAGCCAAAAAAACAGAGGCAAAGGAGAGAGAGAAGGAAGCCTGGGGCCCAGCCAAGGAAACGGAAAACCAAACAAGCAGTTCCCATCGTAGAACCCCAGGAGCCCGAGATCAAGCTAAAGTACGCCACCCAGCCACTGGATAAAACTGATGCCAAGAACAAGTCTTTTTTCCCCTATATCCATGTAGTAAATAAGTGTGAACTTGGAGCTGTGTGTACAATCATCAATGCTGAAGAAGAGGAACAGACCAAATTGGTGAGGGGCCGGAAGGGCCAGCGGTCCCTGACCCCTCCCCCCAGCAGCACTGAAAGCAAGGTGCTCCCAGCTTCCTCCTTTATGCTGCAGGGGCCTGTGGTGACGGAGTCGTCTGTTATGGGGCACCTGGTTTGTTGTCTGTGTGGCAAGTGGGCCAGTTACCGGAACATGGGTGACCTCTTTGGACCCTTTTATCCCCAAGATTATGCAGCCACTCTCCCGAAGAATCTGCCTCCAAAGAGGGCCACAGAAATGCAGAGCAAAGTCAAGGTACGGCACAAAAGCGCTTCAAATGGCTCCAAGACGGACACTGAGGAGGAGGAGGAGCAGCAGCAGCAGAAGGAGCAGAGGAGCCTGGCCGCACACCCCAGGTTCAAGCGGCGCCACCGCTCAGAAGACTGTGGTGGAGGACCTAGGTCCCTGTCCAGGGGGCTCCCTTGTAAAAAAGCAGCCACCGAGGGCAGCAGCGAGAAGACTGTTTTGGACGCAAAACCCTCCATGCCCACCACTTCGGAAGGTGGCCCCGAGCTGGAGTTACAAATCCCTGAACTACCTCTTGACAGCAACGAATTTTGGGTCCATGAGGGTTGTATTCTCTGGGCCAATGGAATCTACCTGGTCTGCGGCAGGCTCTACGGCTTGCAGGAAGCGCTGGAAATAGCCAGAGAGATGGTGAGTAGGAGATGCCCCGGCCAGGTTGGGGCTTTTGTTACTTCATTTTGGTTGTTTCTTCCAGTAGTCTTTATTCTCATGTCACAAGCTCCTGGACCAAGCCTGGACAGAACATGAAGCAAGTAGTTAGGAAGCTTGGTTTAACCTTTTTTTTTTTCATCAGTAATGCATGTCCATAGGTTGCAGAGCCAGGCCACTACCTATAAAGTATTTTAGAAAACCAGGGTTCCTGTTCTGCCCCTCAAGCCTGCCTTCCCTCCCAGGAGCATTTCTTGAGGAGTACCACTTTCCGAAGTCACTTTTCTTGATTCTGTATAATAATCTTTTACTGCTGTTTACATTACTGATATTTTTAAAATCAGTTTTAATTTTTGAACTTCTATAATACAAAATATAATTACATTTTGTTTCTTTTAAAATGTTTCATTGCCGGGTGTGGTGGCTCACGCCTGTAATCCCAGCACTCGGGAGGCTGAGGCAGGAGGATTGTTGCGAGTTCGAGACCAGCCTAGGCTACAAAATGAGCTCAAGGCCAGCCTGAACTGCACAGCGAGACCCTGTCTCAGAAAGACCAAAAAAAAAAAAAAATCATTGCCGTAGGCTGATTATTTCATATTTTCATTTGCATTTTCTTTTCTTGAGCCATGTTTTTTAATCGATTTTCCAACTTGGATATTTAGTCTTCAAACTTTTCTTCGTGTTTTGTTTTGTTTGAACATTGGGGATTGAACCCAGAGCTTTTTGCACTGAGCTGTATTTCCAGCCCTTTTAAAAACGGTTTTAAAAGGGAGAGTCAGTCTTGCTAAGTTGCCCAGGCTATGCTTAAATCTGCAGTCCTGCCTTGGGGTATTACAGGGTACCTCATAACTCTTATCCTGGAAGTGTTTAGTTAATCACTGTTGCTTATTTTGTTTGTATTGAATACTCTGTCTTCTGTTCCTACATCTTTTACTTTCTTAAATGGGTCTTTGTGTAGAGGAGTGAGTACATCATTCTTCATTAGTTTCCTGAGAAAGGTCCTGGCTGGTAATGCTTGTCTCTGTAAAAGTGTATTTTTATCCCATCCTCTGCAGGCTTCTTTTATTTCATTTTTTTCTATGCTGGGAAGTAAACTCCAGGGCCTTGCACATGCTAGCCAAGTGTTCTACCAGTGAATGACACCTGCAGCTAGAACTTGGGATTTGAAGGTACTCTCTTCCCCGTGTCTTGGACTCCTTGCTTCTGACTTGGCCTCTATCTTCCGTTGCTGCAGGTGATGGGACCGGAGCTGTCCAAACTTCAGGTGTTTGTTCTGTTCTGCTCTTCTGGAGATTGACAGATCTCATTTCTGTCCTGGGGTTCTGAGATCTCCTTGAGTAGGTCTCTTTTCATTCATTATGCTGGCGACTCTGTCAGGGCTTTCCCTTGTTCACTCATCTCTTTCAGGCAATCTGTCCTGTGTTACTCTTTTTTGTGACACGCTATCACCATGTAGACCAGGCTGGCCTTAAACCCAGGATCTTCCTGAGCTCTGGGAGGTGGTGTTAACGGGTGTGAGCCACACTGGCTCCCTGTTATTTCTTCTTTGATAGTGTAATTCCCTTCCCTCTGTCTTCTCTGCTGGCACTTGCTATAATTGCTGTTAACAATGTGTTGAGTCTTGTGAACTGATCCTTTGCCTTTTCAGCTTCAGTTCTGTGTTGTCTTTATATTTTTGTTTTGATTTCTCCATTTTCTTCAATTTTTATCATCTAACCTCTTAGCTGTTTTTATTCTTGATAGTTTGAAGAACTTTTTCCTCTTTTTAGAATACTGATTTTTTAAAAAGCATAAACTTGGTTTATGGTTTCAATAGTTTCTGTTTTTGAACACGTTACCAGTCTTTTTTAAAGCTTTTAAAAAGATCCTTTGTTTTCTACTTTCTCTTTTGTTAGATGTTCTTGAAATGCCTGATTATCCTTGGCCATCCATTTATAGCTTTGACAAAAGAAAGAGGTGGTAAAAAATAACTATTTGAAGCTGTTAGCACTATAGACAAGGCTTATTAACGTATGTTCTGCTCTAGGTCTTTTCTCTGTTCTCCGAGGTCAGTTTCCTGGAGAAAAATCTTGAGAGCTCCTGTCTCAGGATATAAACCTGGCTATCATTACCCTAAAAGCCAGGTGAAGAAAGAGGCTGTTAGGAGGGCTGTGGGGGTGGAGATGTGGTATTTGCCCTACTTGTTTTCAGTAAGCCCCATCCCCCTCTGGTGGGGACCCCGTTACCTCAAGTTGGGTTGAGTTAAGAGATCTGACTTCTGAGGGCCTGGGCCCTCTCTGGCTCTGTGCCGTAAGGTGACTGGCTTTCTAGAGGTCCTCCAGCGCTTCCTTTCAGCCTGACCCACCACACACTCCTTACCTACTCTATTGCTATCCTCAAAATTTGGATACCTCTTCTCCCATTATTCATACCCTTGTGAGTCTTGCAAGTTTTCCTTTTCTTTCGTAGGAATGGAATAGATGTGTAAATGTGTTTTCAGTCTACCATATGTAATTAGAGGGGAGTTTTCGTATTTGAAACTTACCATACTTGTAATCCCAGCACTCAGGAGGTAGAGGCAGGAGGATCAGTTAGGTTTGAGGCCTGCCTGAACTGCATAGTGAAACCCAGTCTCAAAAAATAAAATAAAATAAAATAAAATAAAATAAAATATATTTGATACACATATAAATGATCAGCCATAGTTGATAAGGATTTTAACAAGCAGGATCAGTTTTCTTGGATACCTTATCCCCCCCCTCCGCTGGATGTTGTTATTGCATTATTCGTAGAATTAAGAACAGGGTCAATAAAAAGTAAGTACTAAAAGTAAAAAAATATATATTTGATGTGCAGTGTTTGAGCACTTCTTGGGGAGTTTTATGCTTTTGAGACAGGGCCTTGCTGTGTAGTTCAGGCTAGTCTTAAACTCACTTGGTAGCCCAGGCTGAGCTTGAACTCACAACAATCCTCCTGCCTCAGCCTCCTGAGTGCTGGGATTATAGACTTTCACCAGCACGCCTGGCTTTGGAGCACTTACCTAGCATGTGTGAGGTCCTCGTATCCTCCCATACCACAGAAAAAAATTCTAAGTAAATGTGTGTGTGTGTGTGTGTATTTGAAGTTAGAAGAGTCTAATGCAGTCAACAAGGGGCTTACCCTGACCTCGTAGACTTCCCTAATGATCTTTTTTCCCCCTTCTTCACTTACTCCATTATCAGTGTTACTCTGAAATGTCAAATTTGAAATAGAGTTCTGCTAATAAGTTTAGACACAATGATAGTTTTAAAAGCAGGATTCTAAGAGGGCATGTTTAAGGATCTACAGAGTTCTTTAAATAATCAAAAGTTGAGCTCTCAACAATCCATTAATCTTCATGTCCAAGTTCATGGTGCCAACTATTCTGAAAAGTCACCTTTTATTTATTTGTTGCCTTTTGGGGTGTACAGCCATCAGCAAGCGCTTTCTCCTTTAAGCATTACTGGTAATTCTTCTCAATGAAATTTCTGTGTGTGAACTTTTGAGAATTCAATAGCAATAATTGGTAAAAAGAAATCATTCTAAATCCTGACCAGTGTCAGCTGGTTTGTGGAAAGTGAAAGGCACCCTGTGGTGCTGCAGCCCCCAACCAGGTCACAGCGCCTTTCGCCTTCCAAGGAGCTGCCTGTTAAAATACCTGATCAGGAAGGCCCTTCTTCAGAAAGTGACTATTTAGTCTACTACTTGCCAGATTTGATCTCAAAATAAAATCTGGAATGTTATGATTGGAACAAATGTACCAAATAGCATAAGTCAAATCTTAAATCACTCCTTCCCCCTCTACTTCCAGTGACTGAATGATTAAAATAACAGTATTTCCTGCTTTTTACATGCTAGTTGAGTACTTCATATTAATTATTTTCTCTAAAGGGTAAAAAGTTGGCATGCTCCATTTAAGGAAAAGGTATATGAACAGGGCATTTTGACTTGCGTGCGTGCCTGTGTATAGTAGGGATTCTAAACCTGGTATTTGGGCTCTGCTGCTGCTCCTTGAGGGGCTGCACAGTTGACCACTTTTAAGTCTCTTACTGTATCCGAGACTGCAGCTTTCTCTTCCATTGAGCTTCTTCCGTTTTACACCCCCCTTTATGAACGGAATGCTAGTTTGCATTTTGAATGTAATTTTTCAAAAACACTTGCACATCTTATCTTGCAAGTCACCCAGTGAAATAGAAGAAGATGCCATTCATTTACCTTCAGAATAAAAGACAGCTGGTTGCCTTTAATGTCTGTGCTGTTAGTATAGTCCTATGATGTGCTGATTTTAAAAGTGGTTGATACACTTATGCTTTGGGATCTTTTAAAGCTGATATTTCACTGACTATAAGTTTCTTTTTTGTTGTATTTATCTAGTTTTAATCCCCTCACCGCCGCCACCCCCCAGGGCCTTTGCACTGAATTCCATCCCCAGACCTTTTACTGTTTAGAGGCAGAGTCCTGTAAAATTGCTCATACTGGATATAAACTTGTGATCCTCCTGTTTCAGCCTCTTAGAGTGCTGCAGGTATAGGCATGTGCTGCCATCATGCCTGGGCACCTTTCCTTTTTGCATGATGGAGAATGAACCCCAGAGTCTTGTGAGTGTGAGGCAAGTGCTTCACTGAGCTGTGTCCTCAGCCCTCTCTTCCCTAAGTATATGCAAAAACAAATTAAAAGTTGCACTCACTTGCCTTCTTTAATCTAATAAATGACGTTCAATTTGTGGAGGTCAGTTTGAGTCTAGTTTTATCTTGTGTTTTAGCAGATACATTCAATTTTTGCTCTTAATAAGTATGCTTTCAGTCTTATCATGAGAGATAAGGCCACATATATTTCATTAATGATCCATTTTGACCTGTGTATCAGGTGTTTTGACAAGCATGATATTAAAATAATGTGAAGTCCTCATGAGACCGTGGGTCTCTTACTGTGTCTGTAGTCTGAATATTGCTAGAAACCAGGACATTCTTGTAGTTAATGGAAATGGCTGTCAGTCTCCTTTTTCTGAGTGTTAGAATTGTAGACTGCACTTTTCTGTATCATTCCCTTTGCTCTGTCCATCTTTTACCTCCGTTTGTTTGCCTGGGTAGAACTGTGTGTGTAACTCAGTGGTGACCTCTGATGTGGATGGCATATGGCTTGATTCGTACAAATGACATTGTGACATTGGTGAACTGAGGGCCTCCAGGGCTGAGGGAAGTCAGGGCTGGTGGTCTCAGTTTCTGATGGCTGCACATCCCAGCTTTGCCCTGCAGGGAGGGCGGCCCACTCATACTCCCTCCCCTCGCACATGTATTTTTGCCAACCCACTTGAATTTAAATCTCCACAGTGTACATAAAGAATTGTATTTAGGTTAATTTTTAAAAATTTTAATCACTATATTAATAATTACAAAGTTTATTTTTAGTGTAAGTTTAAGTAATGGGTAATTTACTTCCCCCAGTCTTAACTGGCCAGTGACCCCCCTTTCTATTATAAAGTTAAACAGGATTTAAAAATCGTAAACAGAAAACAAAAAGCATGGTTTGTCAAATGCGAAAGTATTAGTAGTAGACAGATTACATTATGAACAGGAAACTGCATTTTAAAACACCAAAAAACAAGATAAAACATTGAAAATGGCCACATCAGAAAGTTAATAACTTTAAAAGAAAGCCACCATCCTACTGAATGCTTTCTGAATTCTGTGTGTGTGCATTTCAAAGTTGGCAGTTCTTACAGCCAGGCCAGGCTGCTGCTAGCTGCCCTCGGACTGGGGATTTAGCTCAGCGCGGCATAAGTGCCTGCCCTGCAAGCGCACAGTCATGAGTTCAATGCCCGGTACCAAAAAAAAAGCCCTATCCCTTTGAAGCCCTTTTCCCCTCGCTTCCTGCTCTGCACCCTTCCCCTCACCTCCCGTAG
>PVLA01008579.1:0-10132 GCA_004027455.1 Hydrochoerus hydrochaeris | reverse complement strand
AAACTTCCAGAGAAAGGGTCATTTTCTTTCTGTAGTTTCATTTTCTAAATTCTAAGGAATTTTAAGTGAAATTTTCAGTTTTGAACTGTATGGCTATATTACCTTACAAAATCCTGACGAGTGCAAGGACTCTTAATTTTTCTATAGCTCTTTTTTTCTTGGGATATGAGAGGCTGGTGAGGGGAGCATTCAATATAGCTGATTTTAAAGCAGAATTTCTAAGGAGAAGATTGTTCTTTGAAAATGCTAAAGGACTATGTTAAACAAGAATATTGATTAACAAGTCACAATAAACAGGTTGTTCTACAAGGCCCAATAATTTATTTTCAATGTGTGTAAAAGGAGGCATTCCCTTCATTTCAACAAATAAAACCACGGAAAGCCCATGGCAGGCTGACTTGCAAGCGCTGGGGGGCATCAACTGGTGGCCCGAGCCAGTGAGCTCTGTGTGCCTGGCCCCAAGCTTTGCCAGAAAGGTCTGTGTGGCTCATACTCCACAAGGACATGGAATTTTCCAAGAGATATAGCCTCCCTTAGTCCCTTCTCCTCTGCCCCAGCTAAGGCCAGTTTTGCAGGACTTTGAAAGCCTGTGTCTGCAAACTGGTTTCCTCTTTCCTGTGCTGCTGTTTTCCTCTTAATGGGAAAGAAGCACCGCCACAAGGGGAAAAGGAGGCAATGCAGTGGTTGCCCTCAGAGGTCACCCTCTTCACCTATCTGGCTTTATCTGTTCTGCTGTTCTGTTTTACAGCTGTGCGGTGGGGAGACTGGAGCCCAATGTGGCAGCCCTCATTTGGATCCCTAGCATGGCCAAAAAAGTAAAAGTTACTCTCTGAAAAGTGTGGAGGGAAGTGTTTGGCACATTTCAAAGGCTGAGGTGGTTTTAAAAGGGAGATGAAGACGGGACCAATGTCGTAGGTTTTGACAAATGTGTTTCTGTTCATGTGCTCTCTTGGTAACTGCAGCTTGAGTTACTTTTCCATCCTGGTGCACTTAGCAGGCCTTCCCAGGGATATTCAGAATTGACTCTCTTTGATAAGAAAGTTGTCTTGCATAGAAAACAAACATTTTTCTCATTTTTATTGGAAATATGGGTAGGGGAGAGCAGAGTGTTTGATATTTCAAGTACAGTATTAATCTTTGCTTACAAGATAGCTTCAGCTCTCAGGAATTACATTCTTTAAATGAGAGGAGGCAAAAAAAAAAAAAAAAGGATTAAAATCTCACTTGCACACTAAAGGTATTAAGGGCTAGGGATATAGCTTAGAGCATTTGCCTAGGCCCTTGGGTCAATCCCAGCACTGTCCCTTCCCAAAAAAGTATTGATCTTGTGAGGTAGTGATTATACCTAGGTCAAAGTAAAATATCTACCTGGCAGTAAAGTTCTTTAAGTTACATATTTTTCTTTTCTTTTTTCTTTTTTTTGGGTGAGACAGAGCCTCACTGTGTAGCCCAGGCTGGTCTTGAACACACAGAATCACACTGCCCCAGTCTCCTGAATGCTGGGATTGCAGGCGTGTTCTACCACACCCGGCTAAGCCAACTTTTTTTTTAAGCTACATTAGCACTATAAGGAACACCCAGAATTACTAAGAATTCTGAGTTCGTGTGCTATACCCACAGAATGATTCAGGACAGATCCTTTCTTCCTGTACTTCACTTCGCCTCAAAGTCAGAGTCAACCTGCAGAGAACATGTGAACTCCAGATGATTCTATCATATTTTAAGGATGTGGCTTTTAAGATAGTAACAATGTGAAATGACTGATGATTTGTAAACTTGAAAACCATGGAAATCGGGTTTGCGTTTCCTGAAAGAAACGCAGGAGAGAAATAGAGAGGTGGGAAGAAAGAAGACTAGTTGAGAGGCTGTGGAGTTAACTTGTAATCAAGAGGTAATAAATATGTGGTGGCAAGGAGAATGGAAAGGAGGGGATTAGCAGCTCTGCATGCCCCCCCCCCCCCCCCCTGTCAGGAGCCTGAGCCAGCAGGATTGCTCCCGCCGCGGAGGTGGATCTTTTTAATTTAATACATGTTTGCAGTGCCTAATCAGTACATTATTGTGGGGAGTTGCTACATATACATAACACATCTTAATTCTTTTTATTCCTCTGCCCAGGAGTTTGAAGCCTTGCTTAAAAAAAAAAAAAAAAAAAAAAGATTGAAGAAATGTTTTGGGATTTGAAGTTGATAGAATCTGAGCACTGTTTAGATATGGCAGGCAAAAGAAAGTGAGGCGGTCAAGGGTGAAGATGCTGAGCTAATTTAATCAGCAAGTGGGGGAGAGTCAAGACACCAGTAGTGAGGAAGGGGACTGAGGAAAAAAGACAAATGCTGAGTTTTGCAGTTGATACACAGGAGACAGAAGGAAATACTAGATACAGAAGCACTTTATAGCCTGTTATACATGTTTAGGTCAGTCAGCACTAGATTCTGTTACAGGCTTTTGAAAGATAAGGACTGAGTTTTATTGAGCTTTTCAAATAGTTTTTCAACTGCTAAATGCCCCCACCTGCCTTCCCAGACATGGTTTCACTATGTAGTTGGGGCTGACTTTGAGTTCACTATGTAGCCCAGACTGGCTTCAGTCCTCCTGCCTCAGCCTCCCACGTGCTGGGATTACAGGAGTGTGCCACCACGCCTGGCTAGAACTAACAGACTTTTAAATCCATGTTGAAAGATAAGGAGAAACTCATGCAGTCTACGATAAGGCTCTTCCTGAGCAGTTAAATTAATTTGACATAATAATTGTATTCCATCATAGGGAATTTGTACTTACACGTACTATATCTTACTTCTTTTTTCCCATTCCCCTCCCTTCCCTCCAATCTAGATCGTACTTTTTTTTTTTTTAATCCCTCATAGAGAGCCCTGAAAAGAGATAAGAGCCAGGTGTAATAGTACATGAGCCTGTAACCTAAGTGTTTGGGAGAGTGAACCAGGAGGATCACAAGTTCAAGGCCAGCCTAAACAATTTAGGAAGACCCTAATCAAGGAGAACTGGGAATAGCTCCGTGGTAGAGTGCTCGCCTAGTGTCTCCAAGGCCCTGAATCCAAAATGTATGCAAACATATACACAACAGGAAAAAAGGAAAGAAACCAGAGTACTTGTTCATATTGTACAGTAATGGGACTGTTAGTGAAGGAAAATCAGTCCTGACAACCCAATACTCTTTTTTTCTAGGGTTTGCTTTTGTGCCTATTTTACTATATAGTATTTGTGGTGTAATAATGACTGCTAAATGTGTTTAGTGAATTCTTGGTTTTGGTTTTGGTTTTGGTACTGGCAACTGAACTCAGGATCTTGTGCTTGCCAGGCAGGCACTTACACTGCTGAACTGTCTACCCAGCCCAGTTTTGTTTTAATTTTATGTGAGTGTAAGTTTATCTATCCAAGTATTATTGCACTCTGGGACTTTGAGGTTGTTGCCAGTTAATTTACTGCTTTCTGTGGAGCAGTAGACATTTTATTCATGGAGCTTTACTTGGGGACAGATTTCTAGGTTTCAAACTCTAGGTCAAAAATTGCTGTGGTGTTTGATAGGCATTATTTTGCGATTTAACTGAAAAGGATCGTTCCAAGGTATAATCATCCAAAAGGTGTGTGACACTGCCTTTTACTGCACTCTGAACAGCGTTAGAGCTTTTTAACATTTTCTTCTTTTAATTTAATTTCTCTTATTAGTTATATCATTCACTGTTTTTATATCCATTGATTATTTGGCATTTTACTGTTTCTCTTTGTTTTATTATTCAATATATATTTTTCCTTGTCTCAGTAACTTTAGTTATCTGGAAAATTCAGGTGGCCCAAGCCCCCCTCTTTAGGAATGCACCCTGAGTGAGGTGCTGGTTGGACACTTAACAGTGTCTCATCCATAGATGATGTCAGAACTATAAGGACAGAACTTAAATCAGAGGAAGTTAGGCATCCTCCTTGGGGGCACTAGACCAGTAGAGGCTTTTAATTGAGGCGACTTTGAGGAAATAAGTTACCATGAGTTGGTGTCATCCTTAGATTTGTGTCTTCCCATGTTGTTTTAGTAAAGATGTCTTCCGGCCAGGTGTAGTGGCACACTCCTGTAATCCCAGCTCTTGGAAGACTGTAGCAAGAGGATTCGGTGATTTTTGAGGTGAGCCTGGGCTTCATAATGAGTTCAAAGCCAGCCTTTTAAAAAAAAAAAAAAAAGTGTAGCTGAGCATAGTGACACATGCCTGTAATCCCAGCTCTTGGGAGGCTGAGGCAGGAGGCTCCTTGGAAGTTTGAAACCAGCCTGGGCTACAAAGTGAGTCCAAGAGCAGCTTGAACTGCCTACTGAGACCCTGTCTCAAAAAGACCAAAAAAAATAAAAAAGAGCCAGGGGTTTTAGCTCAGCTGCACAAGCACCTGCCTGGCAAGTGCAAGGTCATGAGTTCAATCTCCAGTACAAAAAAAGAAAAGAGAAAATGTTCAGTCATTAAGTTTATTGGGTAAAAATCAAGCTGGAGAGAAAATTTTGCCCTAGAAGACCCTGACCCAGTAAGCCAGGATCATTGGAGTGATTGTGTCTATATGCACTTGAGAACCAACCCTTACTTTGAAAATAAATACTAACAGCACACTGCTGTCAAGAAATGTGCTTCATGAAAAAGGACAGAACTTCCACTTAATCAAGAATGTGCAAGGTCAAGGGCAACATAATAACACATTTTCCAACCTATCTCCAGTCTCAGGGTGCTGGGCCCTGTGATGGGTGTAGGACTGGCATTCAGCTTTAGAGTTATAGCATTTGTCTCTTAGATATTTGACTGAGCAGCTACTGGACAGGTTACTAGTAAAATGTTCATTCACCAAATCTCGGGCAGGTTCACTGTGGCAGGCTCTAGGAGGTATTCACACTTTGAGTGCTGGCTGTGTGTGAAGTTTGAATCTTGTTTCATACAGAAAGTTGAGACTTTGTTTCTTTGTATAAAAATTACTTAAAACTGGTTTAGTAGTTAATTACAATAAACAATAGGATAATTTTCAGGTGGTTCTCTTCAATGATTTCTAGGTAGAGCCTTCCCTGAGGAATAAAAATATTATCAATGGTTTGAAAGGACAACCCCTCAAAAATGAAATGTTTTTTTGCTTAAGACTTTGCACTTCCCTTATCAGTCAGCAGTCCTAGCACTTTGAATTCATGAAAAGCAACTTGGTTTCAAAACCAGCTCCCCTATCTCTGGGTTCTTCCCCTAGAGCTCTCACTTCACCTGTTCCAGACTTAGGGTGCAGTCTTCTCATCTCCGAGGCCCACCCCAGTGGCAGCCCTGCCTGCACCGGGACACCGGCAGCACAGGCTCTGTGGCCATCCCCGTGCATGCTCCCTTGCCCAGCCCTGGTGCATCCAGGGACTCTGGCCTCGAGGCACTTGCCCAAGTGCTGACCTAATTTAGGCTAGAGCTGTGCGGTTTTATTTTTTGGTTTTTTGAGACGGAATCTTGATAGATTAGACAGGTCTTGAATTCACTGTGTAGCCCAGGCTGGCCTCAGAATTGTGGCAGTCCTGTCTCAGACTTCTGAGTGCTGAGATCACGGAGCTGAGCTTTGAGGAGATGTTACGATATGTTCTGGTAATCAGATTGTGAGTCTTTTTTAATACCTGCTTTGTGGTTAGAGGAAATGCATGAGAGCTGGCCAGCCAGTAGCAGTCTTCATTCCTTCTCCATGCAGTTCTTTGTGAGGCTTCTGTGCCCTCTTCTCAGAGAGTTGCAGTTTGCCACAAGTGTCAGCTTTGTAACAGGTGGCCGCTGTGCAGAGGCTTATGTTCATGTGTTTTAGGTGTCTGCATCTTGGCCGTTTCAATTTCCCACTGCCTGTCTAGAAAACAGCCTCCACGTGGACTCCAAAGGGGGGATGGAGAGCTCCTGTGTGTGAGCATGACTCAGGAACACCCTGTACCCAGGCTCAGGATCAGCTGTCTGCTTAGTTGCCTCCTGGCCTCAGTCCAGACTAGAACATGCAGGCATGAAGTGTCCCCTACCTAGTTACCCATCCTCTTCTGTTCTATCACATACTCCTCTGTTGCCCTCAGACAGGCAGTCACAAATCCTCTTTCTTCTCAATACAACATCTTAATTGATCTCCTCTCTTTAGTTTCAGCCCATCATCTATACCCCACTGATCTTCCTAGAAACTCAGGAGGGCCATGCTAGTCCCATCTTACAGCCCTGTTTCACTAGCACCATGCACTCAGCACCTTCACCCAGTGCCAGGTTAACAACTCCTGTGTGCTAGGAACAAGTCTGCAAAGTAAGGTGTTCCTGAGATGCTGAGGCAGGAGCCACAGAAAAGAAAGAGCAGCGCTAGGGTCAGAAGGCATTTTAAGCAGAGGAAACAACCTTTCAGTAGGCAATAGGGAAGGCCCGAGGTCAGTGGATTTGAGGCACAGAAGGCAGTGGTGAGACAAGTGGGTAAAGAGAGAGGTGGAAACCATTCACCCAGTTGTGTGAGTGTAGTGCCATTTCTTCAGACAGGAAGTCCTGGAGGAAGAACAGTTTAGTGGAGAAATGAGTTGGATTTTGCTTCTATTAGGTCTTAACGGGTCTCTTGGACTTCTGAGTGGGGTGTGGAGTGTGACCCTTCCTGAATAAAGGGTTTCTGCCATGTAGTGTTGTCATTTCTTGGAGCTTGAGCTCAGTACAGCTCCAGCCTAGCTGAAGTGAGCACTTGGTTGACTGCTGCAAGGGTGCTGCCCAGCCTGTGCAAGCACCAGGAGGCTATGCCTGCTGTGAGGAGGGAAGGAGGGAGGAAGGGCAGGCTCAGAGCCCTGTCTTGTGCAGGCTACTGGCAAGCCCCGACCTGCTTCTTGGCAGACTAGAAGAGTAGGTGGCAGGAGAAAGCGGCTTACGTCAACATTCGCACCTTCCTACTTCTTCCACTCTGTCTCGCCGTCCACTGCATGCATGCTCTTCAGGCTTGGAGCATGAGCCCCTTCACCTGCCCGCTGTGGTCCCCACTCTCCTTGCCACCTGCACAGCTAGAAGCAAGTCCATAGTCTTTGGTTCGCCTTGGGCCAGGTCCTGTCCAGGAGATGATGTGTTCCTGCACCGTGTTGGCATCCACAGTGGAGCCTGGAGAGCTCCCTATAAGGAAGCCAGGGTTCACCCCACTTAGTAATAGCTTTAGAAACTACTGTTGTTTTGACTTTGTCCCTGGCGGGGACGGGCCTCAGCAGTACTGCAGGAGAGGAGCATTTCCTCACTAACGCGAGTCGCCTCCCTCAGTGGAAGGATGCTCAGTGGTTGCCAACTCAGCATTGCATGCTCCCAGGCCCACCTTATGCTAGCCCTCTGGGGAAAACTTACGTTTAAGGTGAAGGTGAAAAGATCTTGTGGCTCAGTTCTAAGAGACTGTGTTCAAGACTTTGCAGGTTAGCTGTAGGGAGCCCCAAGAAGTGGTTGGCCACATTTACACCATGAGTCTTCAAGGGGCTTTCAGACCACCAGCAAGCACCAGCTGTTAGCTCCTTAATTTGAAGTCCCTGAGTCAGTGGTATATTTGCACAGTTTTGATAATTTAGCTAATCCTATTCTCTGCTTGCTGCCTCTTTCTAAGCTCCATCGTGGAAGAAAACCACTGTGATGGAACTCTGTCATCAGATGACCAAGCATGGACTGTGCTGCCCAGAGACAAGGACCAGAGGGGCAAGGGAGGGCAATGAGGTTCTTGGACTCACTCAGAAAAATACTGTAGGAGATTGATTGTTGCAGGGAATAATGGTCATAGAATCTTAATGATCTGATGCTGCCCTTTGTCCCACATATTTCTAGAAACTGAGTTCTTAGTCAACTATAATGTCACTTAGCCTTTCCACCCAGTCTTCTAGCCCGAAAAATGGGACAGTTACTGGACTACCTTGTCAGGTGGTTGAATAAATCAGATCTCTCCTGACAGTCGGTAGACTCTTAAAAACTGGAGGTGAGGGCCAGGGATTTAGCTCAGCAGCATAAATGCCTGCCTGGCAAGTGCAAGGTTATGAGTTCAGTTCCCGGTACCAAAAAAAAACAAAAACGAAAAAAACAACTGGAGGTGGAGGAACATTGAAATCATTTAAGGTTTCTTATCTTGGTTGTATCACTTCCAAGTCTCTACTCTGTTCACCAGTGAAAATGAAGATTAACCTCTTATGGAGTATCTTCCTGTACAGCAGAAATAAAGAATAAAATGTCCATGTTTTGAACCTTGATTCTTTAACTTAGAACCGCATGCAGTGTATCCAGGGTGGGGTTGTAGCCTGCCCTAGTAACACACTTAACCTGCAGTAGAGCTGGTGAGTGCAGCCTTGGGAAACTACTCAGGTGTCCGGATGCCCCAGTGCTGTTCTGGATCTGGACCAAACTTTTCCTTCCACATCAAGGTTCCCAGAGTAGGAGTGACCTAAAATTTGCTGAGCAAGTGTGACTTGCACTATTGCTTCATCGGATGGCATCTTTGGATATGGGGGACCAGTGATTCTGTGGGTAATTGCACTGGCAGTAGCTTAAACATATGCTGTGGTTTGGATATGGGTTGAGTGGCCCCCAAGGCTTCATTTGTTGAAATTTAATCTCCATTGTGAAGTATTGAAAGGGTAGGAACCTACTGTGAATTGACAGAGTTTAGGGATGGAGCTTTTAGGAATGATTAAGACTCAGTGAGGTACTCAGGGTGGACCCATCTTGGTTGAATCTTGATGACTTTATAAAAGAGAGAGGGCCTGGCAAATGTGAGATCCTGAGTTTGATTCCCAGTACCAAAAAAAAAAAAAAAAGACAGTGGAAGATACCTGTGCTTGTTCCCTGTCTTGCCAGGGCACTCCTCTCTTGACAGTTTGTGCCACCCCAGCTCCTTTGCAAGGCAATCCCTAGGTAGGACTGCTAGACATTTCACCTCCAGAATCTTAAGCCAAAATCAGTTCCTTGCTGCCGGAACACTCTTCTGTATAAGGGCACTCCTTTCTCTGTCCCACCTAGCTTGCTGCTGCCCATGGAGGACTTGCCACTTGTAGAACTAGGGTGGCCTAGAAGCAGAGTTGTACTACAAAGCAGGGTTTGAATATAAATGTAAGAAGGAAATCAGGAGAAGCTTCTCAGAGCGTGGTGTTGGGGAACCACTTTGAAGAGCTGAGCTTCAGTACCAGGTTCATAGGTACTTGTTAAAGGAGCCCAGTCGGGGCTGTTCAGTCCCAGTGCCTTGGAAATAAGGAGCGTCTGGTAATTGGCTTTCTAGACACACAGACCCTACTCCTAGGTGGGAGCGGAGCAGGATGATACCCAGTCACTGCCCTGGCAAGGAATTTTATAAAGAGATGCTGTTTTAGATGCAGCACACAGAAAATGTAATTATTCCTCTTTATCAAACAATCCATTAAGTGAGCAAAGGACAAAATAAAAATAAGATAGTACTTGATCTTCTGCATCTTAAATTTCAGTACTTTAAACTCTGTCTGTACCCATTTATCTCTCTGCACTTGGAGAAAAAGCTGTTCTCTGTCTTCATCACTGAGCTGCCCCAGGGCTCTAGCTCCTACTGGGTTGAGCCTCCTCTCAGGTTCTCAGCTTCTATTCAGAGGAAAAGTGCTAATTACTGCCTCAAACCCAGTGCTTGGCTCAGGCACTCTGAGGCCCTCCTTGCAGACTTCTTACAGGACACAAGTCCCTTTCCCTAAGACGAACAACTCCAACTCCCTTGGACAGAATCGCTACTGTTTTCAACAGAATTTCACGGTTTTCTTCTCAGGATATAAAAGAAACCCTCTGATTAGTATTATTTAGATAAAGTGTGTGTATCTGTAGGTCAGATAAAAGGCATAGTGAGAAAGAGATGAGTCTGGTTAGCCCAAAGCATTTTGCTAGGCAGCATCCTGAGCGCATGTGCTAGCTGCACAGCTGCGTATACCTTCTGTGTGAGGGTGAGGTGACTGAAAGAAGCCCAAGCCTTTAGCTGGAAGGGGCAAAGACTAGTTTTAAGTTGTGGCAAGTGGATGTGTTTTATTTGGGAAGTTGCTTTATATTGCTTTGTTACCTCCTTCAGTTTATTAGTGTGCAATCTGAAAGATGTAAACCCAGGAGATGAGAGTTAGGGAATTATGGAGCATTTAAATAAAACCCCAGCAAGTGGTCAGCTTCAGGGCTGC